>SDVV010014416.1:0-14809 GCA_016164225.1 Gammarus roeselii | reverse complement strand
AATAGAATGCCTTTGGCAGTACGAGGAATCAGAAGTTTCACCTGGATGGCAACGTAGGTATTTAATAGAATGCCTTTGGCAGTAAGAGGAATCAGAAATTTCACCTGGATGGCAACGTAGTTATTTAATAGAATGCCTTTGGCAGTACGAGGAATCATAAGTTTTACCTGGATGGCAACGTAGTTATTTAATAGAATGCCTTTGGCAGTACAAGGAATCAGAAGGTTCACCTGGATGGCAACGTAGTTATTTAATAGAATGCCTTTGGCAGTACGAGGAATCAGAAGGTTCACCTGGATGGCAACGTAGTTATTTAATAGAATGCCTTTGGCATTACGAGAAATCAGAAGTTTCACCTGAACGTTGTTATTTAATAGAATGCATTTGGCAGTACGAGGAATCCAAAATTCCCGCTAACATCCTCCCCCGCTAACATCCTCCCCCGCTAACATCCTCAACTTCATAATTCGATTAGAAAAGCAACTCAGGTGTGATCTTGATGAAGCTTGAAATAGTGGATACCCTGGCTCTGAAGATGAAGATAGCTGTTGACTCAAATTAACGGCAGTCAGGAAAACATGGCCGCATTAGAAATCGGTGATCGTCGCCGCACGAGGAATGTGCCCCAATGCAGTCGTGGGTCTGGTGACTGCTACGATATGACCCGCAATGACCCGCTTTGACCCGCTATGACACAGATTTGTTTTGAGCCTCAGATCCACCAGAGCCTCAACGCGAGTCATATTAGGCTCCCCCGTAGGGCTCGATGATCATTGATTCCAGTAGGCTCGCACGCCTAAGTGTGCGAGGAGAAAACAAAACAACGCTTTTAAAGTTAGAAAAAATGTGAAAATTTTAGCAATGTCAGACGCACGCTGGTGCGCAAAAGAAAAAATGCCCACTCGAAACGAACCTCCGCTTCCAATCCTTTAGAGCTCAACGAGTAATATGTACGCACCCTAGTGCGTACAAGTAGCTTTGTCGAGATTAGTACAAGGTCAGTGGCTACACGGGCAAATTCAGCTCCGACAGCAACGCAACACAATATTTACAGCTACGCGGCTTAGTTGTATTAGTAAAATTTATTTATTCAAGTATGATAAAGACTCAGATGAAACGAAACGAATCATTGCCTCCAACCCCCTCAGTACCTCATGAGTAATATGTCCACACGCCAGTGCGCACAGATAGTATCGACAAAATTGGTACAAGGTTCACGGCTACTCGGACAAAGTCAGCTCCGACAGCAACGCAACACAATATTTACAGCTTCGCGATCCAGTTGTATTAGTACAATATATTTACTCAAGTAAAATAAAGACTCAGATGAAACAAACAAATCCTCGCCTCAAACTCCACAGAACCTCACGAGTGATATGTCCACACGCCAGTGCGCACAGATAGTATCGTCGAAATTAGTACAAGGTTCACGGCTACTCTGACAAAGTCAGCTCCGACAGCAGCGCAACACAATGTTTACAGCTACGCGGTCTATTTTATTTTTAGTACAATTTATTTATTCAGGCAAGATGAAGACTCAGACAAAACGAATACCCGCCTTCAACCACTCAGAACTCCATGAATAACATGCACGCGCGACAGTGCGCACAGGAAGCATCGTCGAAATTGGTACAAGGTCCATGGCTTCACGGATTAGATAGACTCCAACCGCAACGCGTCACAAGGTTGTATAGCTGCGCAGTTCAGGTTAACCCCGGAAATTGCACATGATCCGTGCACGCGCGAGCGAGCACAGATTGAAGAAAAAATTACCATTCACAAAATCACAAACAGGAACTCCCGCACAAATACACCAGCGTTATAATATTGTGGATCGTGAAAAAGAAAGTAAGAGCAGGTTTGTCATGGTCATAAAAACTGCTCTGATTGTTGAATTCGCGCCGATTGTTCAAGGTGATAGGGTGAAGTGGGGGGGCATTGGTCCCTTGGGTCGTTAAAAAGCCCGATGAATCCCGGAGGGTGACCCAAGTCCACCGGGTCTTCCCGAGTTCCCAGAGTCATCCGAGACCTCTCGCCTCAGCTCACCTCGGCTTGTCTCGAATCATTTCGGCCAGTTTCGTCTCGTCGCAACCAACTCAACTCGCCTCAACATGTTTCGACTGATCTCGACGCGCCTCGAACAGCCTCGACGCGACCCTCGCCCTCTGCGCCAGCAGTCCGCGGACTGTAATGGTTAATTGTTCTACTCAAGCATCTCACATATATGCATTTTTCTGTGTATGGGATTTACAGCGCTGGGAGGGGGGAACAGAGGTTCCAGGAATAAGAGGGGCCTCTAAGGGGTCCCACAAATTCTCAAAAAGGGTCCTAAAGGGTCTCAAGGGTGTTCCAAAGGGCCTCAGAAAGGTCCAAGTGGATCCCCCCAAATCCACCTTGTCTCCTAAGCCCCCCTGGTTCTAGAGACCCCGTGTCCCCGAGTCCCGCAGGTCCCATGAAAACCTCTCCTCCCTGGGTCACCTTGCCTCAACCAACCTCGATACATATAATAATAATAACCAATATAAAATTTATCACCATGGAAAAAAAGCAGAGAAAAATAATAGAGCCCAAGCAAGAAGAAATAATAAAATACCAAAATAAAGTGTTAATGGTCTATAAAATGAATAATCATCAATCCACCCCAAACTATGGAACAGAATTCAAATAAGAATCTTTACACTGAGACAAAAGAGTAGTATAAAAATTCCATCAGTAGACGATTTGATAAACGCGTTGAAAAATAACACTCCATTTGCATTTAGAATTATTATTATTAAATATTTAGTTCATTGTGAGTTGGAGAATAACCATAAGCAAACATTCTTTCGTTACTGTACCTCGACGCCAAAAGTGCCTTCAAGTAATATGGGAAGCGATGAGCTCAGCTCCGAAGTCTGTCAGCCACTTACTTGTTAAGGCAGGGAGACAATTAAATGGTCGATGTAATCGAAGAAACAATGTATGGCCCCTAAAAATGTACTTTGTTTGATGAGGGTAAGTGTTCCCTATGCAGGAAACATTCCTCACCAAACATTCCGCTTCTCTCGCACCTTCGATCGTCTGAGTACTGAAGCTATTGCAGCATAGACGCTACATGTAATGGGATGACTCAATGTTTGTGAATTAAATGTGTATATATACAACCGTATTTAGTTACCGATGCCCGTTCATTATTTCGAGGTTAGGTGCCATGATAAAAAGCTGGGTACCATAACTTAACACAGGTACAGTAGCGAAAGAAAATTCGTTTATTATTAAAGATTAGGTGAAAGTTTTACTGATCACTTTTCGCTCGATATTTGAACTTATTGAAAACTTAATTGATATAATACCTTAATACCTTAAGAAATTGTCAAAAAATGTTAATTCCACGAGGGAAAAGTTTTTTTTCGGTTATAGACTAACCATAAACAAACTTTTCTTTCGCTCGAGTAGGTTTGAACAAAAAATATAACTCGTGTAAGAATTTTTGTGGAAAATAACATCAATCTGGGCCGTACAACTAAATGAACCAATCGCGAATAACATGAACACTAATTCTATCGTTAAGATCCCTAACGTGAAAACTGTATTCAGTCATCCTTCAGCACTCCTAAGAGCAGCGTCTGAATTTCGTCGAATGCGGAATTGGGACTATCCAAAGCCCCGTGTCCCAAGCCATTGATAGCAGGAGAGAGCTTGGTTGACCCTCACAATGCTGCGAGGGTAATATAGTCGCTATTCAATAGTCTTTTATATGTTTGCCCGGTCCGCGGAACACAAACACAGACAGAGGGGAGTTTAGGGCGAGAAAGATAGTTCTCCGGTGCTTTAAAGATTTCTTACAACTGTCTTGGATTTTCTGGACGACCAGTTCACTGTAGCGTTTCAACATTACACGTGTACAGAAAATGCATAGCGACGTGTTACATGGCGCTACCTAGCATGGTATCCAAAGCAGTATAAGATATGTAGGAAGGCAAAATTTATAAAAATTAGATCTTTCGCTACTGTCGATGGCTCATTCTAGACTGCTCTACGAAACACGACGGAAATAAAGCGTCCAAGCTGTTGAACCAGTTTCAAAAGCAACAGGACTGTAGATTAGATTAAGGAAGTCAAAGTCCAGCGGAGCTTCTGACGTAAGTCTGACTGCCCTCTGTGAGGCCCCTCAAGTGCCGTTGCTGCAACAACATGCTTGCTTACCACATGTTTGTCTTATATAAACTCTTTGATGGAGTGAGAGACGCTGAGGAGCTTCAAAACCTCATCAGAAATTATACGAATTTAGCATATTTAGCAGCATATTAAAAATGCACAGCTTTAATCGCGGTGTCGCGGGTCGGCTTCTCATCCACCTTCGTTTGAGGGCCGCAGTCGCATGATATCCAAATGCAGGTTTTCAGATATGCAACGAGATAAGCACAACATCATACACTGAAGTAGTAGTAGTTGCTTCCATGTTCCACCGGAGTCCCAACGCAAAATTAATGCACAACTCCCCCGTAGGTATCATACACTGAAAACTTTCCAACGATTGGCATGATGACGCCCCTTGAAGTCCTAGCCCTAGCACTTCTCTTCACCAAGTCAAGACAACACGGAATTTACAAGGTGTTCCATAAACCGAATATCAGATCTTATCTTTTTCTCATTCGTAAATTGCAACGATATGATTTAGAGATCAAATGCTGCATGAACGCGTCCCTGCAAAGCCAGTCATTCATCGATCAATTGCCTTCGTCTGTCTCGAGGATTTCATCTCCACCTTCTCCAATATCTTGTCGGGTATTTGTAAACCCATCTGTTTCATTTAACATGTTCTCTGATGCTTCACTGAACATATTCCTAAGTATTCACTGAACAACTTTCGTAGTGCCTCGTTGACCTTATGACGACCTTCATAAATGTCACTGTTCAAGCCCTCACTCATCGACCTTTTCATCAACTTATGTCATTAGCCTACCTAATATCAGTATATCAATCTGATTTACTTAGAGTCAAGCAGTCCGCTGTGATTCTCGACTCAATCCTCAGTCTCTGTACAATGAGGCAGGAAACAACCGCTCAAGACGATGCCATCAATTTTGAAGTAAAATGTAATCATTGCATGAAAATTTAAGGATTAGATTCAAAATGCTCGCATGTTCTCCGGTTCAGAAGAACCCCGTTTCTCCTCTCTCCTCAGTCCGCAACATTCTATGTAAACATGTCTTGTCCCTACCTGTCCAGTTTCTTCCTCTCCTCTGTTTTTACTACCCTGTCTCCATCACCCATCTCATTGAACGCGCCTTCGGCTCTCTCCCAGTCTCTCTTAACTCCCTCTTCTAACATCCCCATCTTCCTGTCACCATGTACAAGCTGAATAAATCTCCATTTGTCTTCGCGCCGCCAGTCGTGCTTCCAAACCGAGGGTTTTACCAGGAGAAGGAGGGTGTTGATCAGGGGAACGGGAGGAGTGCAGCCTGGGAAGGTGAGGATAACTAGAAGGGGAAGATGAACGTTAGGGAGGGATTAAGGATCAAGGGGTCCAACCCTTCCAGGGCTCTGAAGCGTACCCAGCACCATAGATACTTCATCATACTCTCTATATATCTCACCACGTCGTCAACGCCTAATTTCTAATCACACTACTTCCACCAAAAACTCTCCATTTGGCTATCACGGATTCCGCTCGCATCGGCAATCATCGAACAACTTGCGGCTTCCTCATCTCAACTTGCAACGTTCTCCTCTCACACGCCCTAACAAACACAGTAACAAGCTAACAATGCACTTTCCTGTCCGAATCTGCCACCACTGCTGGGTCATCAGAAGACAGCAACAAACTCGACTGCCAGCTTTGCCCATTTTCCTAAACCTTAAAATGTCGACCCAATACATTTGCGTTCACCTCCCTGACTGCTCCATTCTTTAATGGATTTTGAACAGACAGGGGGCCATAACGGAACCCTGTCTCAGACTCACTCCCACTGGGAATCGAGCCCTCTCCTTGCTCTTAACTCTGACATGCTCTGCTGCCATCATAAAATCTCTGGACCGCCCTTAAGCAGCTTCAGCCTACTCCGTATAACTGCGCACTCTCCAATCCGGTACTCTGCCGACGCTATCATAGGCATTTTCCAGATCCATGAAGGTTCAGTACGCATAATTCCTTCTTGCAAGGTACTGCTCCATGCCCACTCGTACTTAGTATATTTGATCTGAACACCTGCAGCCAATACCAAAACCACACTGGTCTTCGATTAAAAAAAACTTAGGCTAAATAAAGATGGAAATCAAAAATTATCCAGGTGGCAGCTGAAGATATAATTCCGCCTAACTTCTCAAGAAAATTGGGCCGCCACGCTGATGCTATCGGTAAATATTTGAAAGTCCCCTCCCCAAAACGCCCTTTACACCCCAGTGCACACGGTATCCACACTCATAGTGCTCACAGCAAACGCTGTGCCCACAGCACCCTCAATGCTCTAAGACACACGATGCTCAAGGACACCCACACTGCACCCAAACATCCACAATGTGCCCAAACACCCACAACGTGCCCAAACACCCACAATGTGCCCAACACCCACAATGTCCCCAATCACCCACAATACGTCAAACACCCACAATGCGCCAACACCAACAACGTGCGAAGCATCATCCAAGTTAAGTCCAAACAGTATATTGTTCAATTTCTTAAGAAGCCCTTCTTCCCTTCCAAACAGTAGCAACTGCGAGCCTCCGCACCCGCAGCTAATATAATATCAAGCGGCGGAGCAATCTCAGTAAGTCATATTTTTCGCTTTATTGAACGCGGCCGATGCGCTGCCTCAGTAGGCCTGCTTTATTATTAGGGTGTAAGCTGAATCCGAGGGACGGCGGCAAAACAAAGGCCCAACAAAGGCCTATCCGGTGTAAGCCATCAAAGCAAAAAGGGGGTGGCACGCAGACCGGGTGGAAAAATGACGTGTCATGAACAGGAAGGTTCATAAGGCGTGTTCTGATGACGTTTAGAAGGTAGTAAAATTAATAACTTGGATCTTCAGAACGGAATAATAATTTTATTTTTCAATCCTAATTCGACGGGAGTAATTTTATTGGAGAGATATGTGAAATTAAATTAATGATTATCGTAAACATTCATATTATACAATCAATTGCCAACAAATTGATTAAAAAATGCAAATCATGTGCTAATTAACAGTTTTTTCTCTCTAAAATAAACTAACAAAATGAAGAGAAAGAACGTAGTTTACTTAAATTGTATAGTGAAGAGGTTCGTAAAAATCCTCAAAGATATGAATATCAAGCAAAGACCAGCTAACTTCGACATGACTAGATGCGTAGGTGAGGGTAAGAGGCTTAGTATGGAAGAAACAATTGCTTGCAGGTTCATCACAAGTCCTATGTCATACATGATATATTTTTTTAAATAGTCCTAATATCTTTTCACTTCTAAAATTCGAGAAGTAAGAAGGCGTTCAACGTTTATATTTTGCATTGTTTTCGCGTGTTTGAGGTATGAAAAGTTTGTGTACAGCAATAGCGCAATTTTGCGTATCCAGCGATTTGATTTGAGCCTCATTTCCACCGAAGCCTCAACGCGAGTCATCGTAGGCTCCCCCTGAGGGCGCGCATCCAGCGATATTGATGGCTGTTGCAAACCGCTCCCAGTGAAAGTGCAAGACTTCATCAGCAATAAAAGGTGGCAGTCTTGGCAAAATAGTCTCTCAAAGAGACTACCCAACACCGCGAGGTTTGATTCGTGACTGAACTGAACCTACTCTAACCAAACCTAACCTAACATATTCGAACCAAACATAACCTAACCTTACCAGAAGAGACTACCCAACACCGCAAGCTTTGATTCGTGACGGTCTATTGGTAATCAGGGGATGTTGGATAGTGAAAAGTTCTGATCTTAGTTGTTTGATGATGTTGATATCAAAAGGTTGAGTTAGAGTCTACTGCTACTGGATATAAGGACCGTCAAGGCCCCATGAAGGCAGGCAGCAGTTGCTAAGCAATATCATTAGAGTGTCCCTAACACTGAAAGCAAAATTAGCCAACTGGATGACTTCTCAGATCACTTGCCTGTACCACTTTACATTACAAAATGTAATTCGGCTCTTACTTGTAAGTCCAGCTGTCAACTTTATGGAGGCCAGCTGCCTGGTTCGCATGATCCAGCTGGCGATTTTGTGAAAGCTGGATTTTAATCTGCAATCAGTGTATATGAAATACTGAACACAGCCAGGTTGATGGGCGGGTTTGATTATTTTATTTTATGCAGGTAGACGCATGGCTGTAGCCGGAGAAAAAGAATCTTGCTACCTTATCAACCGCGTGTCGTAGAAGGCGACTAAAATGGCGCCCCGTAGCCGGGAGTAAAATTGTGCTACCGTGACCCCTGCGTGTCGTAAAAGGCGACTAAAATAGGCGGGGCAAAGGGGGCTAGGAATCCATTTCTATGTAAAACCTTTACTCAAAGGCCGCAAAACGAGCGGAGGGAGGAGAGGCTAACGCCTCTCCGAACCCTTTAGTTAGGGTCGCTGAATGTGCGTGGGTGGAGTATGAATGATCTAAAGAGGAGGGAGATTGGTGAAATGTTTGTGGAAGGGAAGTTTGATGTGTTAGCGCTGAGTGAGACGAAATTTAGAGATAAGGGAGAATGTGAGTTTGGTGTGATGAGTGGAAGAAAGTCTGCTGTGTAGGCAGGGTGGGCACGAGAAGGTGTGGTCTTGATTTTGAGTGAGTGATTGGTTGACTACTAGCGTTACAGTGTGGGAGAAGGTGTCCTCAGGATTGATGTGGGTGAAAGTTAAGTTAGGCGTAGAAAGATGGGTACTTATGAGTGCATATGGTCCAGGTAGAGAGAGGAGTGAGGAGGAGAGGGGAGCAATTCTGGACTGATCTGTATTGAGAGTTTTGGAGGTCAGTTCAATGTAGATATACTGGGTGACCTTAATGCGAGAGTTGGAGATGTGATAGGAAGGTTTGGCGTTCTCGGTAGAAATGACAGTGGAGAAAACTTGATTGGTCTGTGTATGAAGCAGGAGTTGACGGTTGGGAACAGTTTGTTAAAAAAGAAAGATATCCACAGGTACACATGGGAAAGGATGGCCCGTGGTGCAGTGGTGGAGAGAGCGCTCTAATGGATTTTGTGCTGATATCGAGGAGAGTGGTGGGGAAGGCTGTTGGATGTGCTGGTGTTGAGAGTGGAGGGTAGATGAGTGTCTGACCATCTGCTGGTGGAAGGTAGATTAAGAGTGGAGCAAAGATGGAAGGGCAACAAAAGAGTGAGAGGAGGAAGAGAGGTAGTGAAAGTGAGTGAACTGAACGTGAGAAGCAGAGCTGAGGAGTTTCAACAGGCGTTGAGAGACGAATATGACAACGTAAGAGGACAGGACCCGAGAGATGTGGAGGAAGAATGAGAGACATCAAGAAATGCGTCGCTGAGATATGCGAAGAATGTGTGTGGTGCGCGCTGTGTGGGCGGGTGCAGAAGGAAAGGTTGCGAGTGGTGGAACGGGGAGGTTAAACTGGCGGTGGCATGGAAAAGAGGAGCGTGTGAGGAGTGGTTGCAGGCGAAGTCGGTGGTGGCCCATAAAGGCTATAAAGAGAAGAGAAACGAGGTGAAGCGGGTGGTGAGGAAAGCCAAAAGAGACGCTGATGCCAGGTGGGGCAAACGGTTGTGCCAGAATTTTGAGGATAAAAAAAAAAAGTTCTGGGAAGAGGTGAAGAGGGTGAGAAAGGGAAAGACCGGAAAGGAGGAAGTGGTGAACGATGAAAACGGCCAGTTGTTGTTGGAAAGTGGTGAAGCACGAGAGAGGTGGGCCGAGTATTTTGATGAGTTGTTGAATGTCGAGGATGACAGAGAGACCGACACTGTTTCTGTGAAGGGTGGTGCTCGGATGCCAGCTTTGGGTGAGAGACTTGTGCCGGTCATTACCAGGGAAGAGATGCAGGAGGCTGTGGAGGTGTTGAAAGAAAGGAAAGCCCCTGGTTTGGATGGCGTTGCGACCGAGTGCCTGAAAAAGGGTGGAGTAACGATTGTCGAATGGTTGGTGAGGATACTGAACTTGTGTTTTGGGGCAGGTGTGGTACCAATTGAGTGGCGAAGCGCCTGCATTGTTCCGCTGTATAAGGGCAAAGGAGATCAAAAAGAATGCTGCAACTCGAGAGGTATAAGTCACTTAAGTGTGGTTTGTAAGTTGTACGGAAGAGTGCTGATCAAAAGGATTTGAGACTGTACGGACTGCGCAATTAGAGAGGAACAGTGTTGTTTTAGGAGTAGTAGAGGGTGCACCGATCAGATTAATGCAGTGACAGGTCTGTGAGAATACCTAGCAAAAGGAAAGAGCGTGTTCTGGGCTTTCATGGATCTGGAGATGGCATACGACAGGATTGACAGGGAAGCGCTGTGGAGGGTGTTGCGTTTGTAATAGAGTGAGCGAACGTTTATTGAAAGCGGTGCAGAGTTTTGATGTTGGCAGCCGAGCATGCGTCAGAGTGGAAAGCGAGGTGAGTGATTGGTTCACAGTGGAAGTAAGACTGAGACAAGGCTGCGTGATGTCCGCCTGGCTGTTCAATATCTACATGGATGGAGTGGTCTGGGAGGTGAACGCGAGTGTGCTGGGTAGTGGGTTGGAGCTGTTGAAAGCGAATAGGCGGAGTTGGCAGTTGAGCCAGTTGCTATTTGCGGATGATACGGCCCTGGTTGCGAATTTAGAGGAGAAGCTATGTAGGCTAGTGTCTGAGTTTGGTAGAGTGTGTGAAAGGAGGAAGCTTCGAGTGAATGTGGGTAAAAATAAAATAATGAGATGCTCGAGGACTGTCGATGAGAGCAGAATTAGTGTCCTTCTAAATGGAGAGTTGTTTGAAGAAGTTCTGAGTTTTAAGTATCTGGGCTCCCATGTGTAGAAGACTGAATTAGTGGAAACTGAGGTGAAGTCGCGAGTGAAGGAGGGGTGTAAAGTGTCGGGTGCACTTAAGAGCGTAATGAGCTCCAGGACGTTAGATATGGAAGCAAAGTGAGAGCTGTATGAGGGTGTTGTTGTGCTAACTGTGCTGTACGGAACTGAGACTTGGGGGGTGAGAGCAGGAGAAGAAGGTTGAATGTTTTTGAGATAAAATGTCTGAGGAGCACGACTGGAGTGTCGCCGAGAGACAGGCTCACCAACGGTGTGGTTTGTATCAGAACGGGGATTGTGAAAAAGTTAGAGGACAGAGTTGATTCGCGTGTTCTGAGATGGTCCGGTCATATGGTGAGGATGGATGAAGGGAGATTGGTGAAAAAGGTGTTGAAGTCAGAGGCGAGTGGACGTAGGCCTGGAGGGAGACCGAAGTTTGGGTGGATGAATGGTGTGAAGCAGGCGCTAGAAAAGAGAGACGTGAGTGTGGAGGTAGCGAGAGAGCGTGCACTGGATAGGCGTGAGTGGAGAATGATAGTGAACGGATAACTTTTGACGCAGCCCTGATGTGCTTTCCCGCCCTAGGCGTATCGTTGAGAGACGGGATGGTCGTAAGCGGGGATGGGGAGCGGTCATCATGACGCGGCAGGAGTAAACAAGTCACGCTGTCGGGCCCTGCTGCCGACACTGACCTCGAACCGCACTTATCACCCGGAGGGTGTGTTGCGGGGTCCTCGGCCGGACCCTTTTGCCCAAAAGAGCTAAGGTGTGCGAGTGTGAGTGCATGGAAGCAGGAGGTGCACCTTGCCATCACACTGCCCTTGCTGGCGATTTCGGACTAGTGTCTGTATCCGTAGGCGCATGGCTGGACGATCTTAGTGTACCCAAGTTACGAGCAGTAAGACTAAATTAGTCGATGTTGCAGGACCATTCAAGGATTGGTAAAGCACACTAAAAAATCTGCTGGCGGAATAATCAAATCAAATGCAGAATTAACCTCAAGCTAATCTAAGGTTAACTCAGTGAGGTAAAATAGTCAGTAAAACAAACCATAATTCAGTAAACGTGCCGGCTACTCTGGGACGAAGACATTTTTTTCTGTGTTCATGATTATTGCCTTACACGGAAACGGAAATTCTTCAAGAAGGCACGATTCAACGAAAATACTTGAATTACCTGGCTCCCTTTTTAACCATCCCAATGCAACCCTGTAGCTATTCAGACCTCAAGGGGGAGCAGCTGGTCCCTCCCTGGACACGATTTGCTAGAAAGAGGTTTTTCATTGAAAAAAGTGTCGGCGGGCTTATTCAATATCATCACTACAACAGGCACAAACGAAATTTTATCCTGTTCATGTCATGAAATGAAGGAAGAACCAGGAAAAAAAAACAATGATCATGGCTCTTCCTGACCAGTCATCTAAGTGCACAGTCGAACCCATAGGTCTCCCAACAAGGGGATGGTCGACGTAAAGCTGCATCTTGCACTTCTCTCAGGCACTCGTACACAAACCAAAGCATGGCACTTAAGCCGTGACAGGTCCGTCGGTAGCCCAAAACACTTACACTGGGTAAGGAATGATGTCAGACATCAGCGTCAGCAGCAGGCCAGACATCAGCGTCAGCAGCAGGTCAGACATCAGCGTCAGCAGCAGAGCCAGACCGCTTTCACTGTTTTATTTTCTTGCAGCGTCGTAATTGTCGGGACCTCTCACAACCACGCTCATCCCGTTTCTCAACAAAGCATGCAAGGGCAGGAAAGTGCTCTCGCCCCACACGTCTCAGCCCTGTAGAGCGCAGTTTGTTCAACTAACCCCTCATACAATCCTCTTAGCTACCATAACCAGCTCCTACGTCCTATCACGCTCTTCAGTGCGCCCAACTTTTTTCACCCTTACTTTACTCCGATTCCAAATACGTTTCCATGTGTCCAGTATTTTTCACACGCGAGCCCAGGTACTCAAAATACTGAACTTCCTCAAATAACAACATTTCGGCAGACGCTGTTTCCGCTCGCATCGTCATTATTCGCACATCTTATTACTTTATTTCTACTCGGATTATTATTTTTATTTTACTCCTTTCACACATCCTAACAAACTCAGACACCCAGCCAACATGACTTTTTGTCCGAATTTGCCACCAGCGCCGTATCATACACAAACTGCAGCAGACTCGACTGTCAACTCCACCCATTCCTCCTAACAATTCCATACCTCGCCCTAGTACACTCGCGTTCACTTCCCACGCCACTCCATACACGAAGAGATCGAACAGCCAAAGAGAGAAAGAGAGAGACAAACTCAACCTAGTCTAAATCCCACTTTCACATGGGGACCGAGCGCTCACGTCGCTTCCTACGCTTATCCAATCAATTCTGGCAACATGGAAACTCAGGACGGCCCATGACTTCCCCCCCAACCCATACACACATAACACCTTCCACAACGCTTTTCTGTCAACCCAAGTGAAGGCATTTGTCAGATCAGTGAAGTCTTATAGAACATCATTCTCCTCGCAAGGTGTTTTTCGCAGATTTCTGCCACTACAAGAAGCGTTCCGTGCATTTTTAATGTCTAATCCTCTCGATTAACGCTTCAGTACAATTTACCCACCCCTTACATTTAACCGCTACACCGCTCAATAGGCACCACGCCCGACCAAAAACAGTGTTAGTAACCTCTCTTGCACCCGCTTCTACACCCTCTCCACCTCTAAACTGCCCTCTCCACCTCTAAACTGAACACCTATCCCTCTCCACCTCTAAACTGAACACCTATCCCTCTCCACCTCTAAACTGAACACCTATCTCTCTCCACCTCTAAACTGAACACCTATCTTGCTGTTCATCTGAACAAACCGTCGAACAATCGCCTACCCCACATCAGTCGCCTACCCCACATCAGTGTCCCTCTTTAGTCGCTTCACCTCATTCCTATTCTCTCCATAGTTGTCATGGCCCCTACCGACTTCGACTGCAATGACTCTTCAAATGCTCTTCTCTTTTGAATCACCGTCATTTAAATCGCGTCGTTCGTCCACCCGTTGCATTTTCTCTTACGTACAACCGCTCGCACGGCGTACACCAAAAACATTCCACGCAGATCTCAACACCGTATCTCTGATCGTCTCCAATTTCAGCAGAATTCCACAGGCCTAGCCCTCTCACATTGTCATATTCCTACTGCAACGCCAACTGGAACTACACAACACTGAATCACACATTCAATTCACTCGTTTTTACGATCTCTTTTCCTCCACACACTTTTTCGTTCCCCATCCACCCTTCCTTCCACTGGTAGGTACCAGACGTTTTTCCACCCTCCCCTCCCAACACCCGCAAAACAGATCAAGACAAAATCGATCAGAGCCCATTCCACCACGGTACCAAATGCTATATTTGTCCATGTGTACTGGTCCTTTTTACCCTGAACTAGCCGTCTCCCATCACCAGCTCCCGCTGCATGCACACAACAAGAACAATCAGGTTCCCTCTACTATCATTTACTACGCCATACCTCCAAAACCCTGAATACACTTACTCGGACCAATCCAAAAATGCTCCCTCTCCTCCTCACTCATCACTCATCACGTTAGCAGGTCCGTAAGCCCTCACAAACGCCTATCTATCACTACCTAACTTGACCTTCACCCACATCAATCAAGAGGACATTTCTTTCCACTCCGTAACGCTCCTACTTTATCGATCACTCAATAAAAACACAACACCATCTCTTGCCCTGTCATCCTTTTTTCCCTACTTTCTCCCACCTGTCACATCAAACTCCTTACAACATCACCTCACACTGCACCACCTGTCACATCAAACTCCTTACAACATCACCTCACACTGCACCACCTGTCACATCAAACTCCTTACAACATCACCTCACACTGCACCACCTGTCACATCAAACTCCTTACAACATCACC
>SDVV010014415.1:0-14809 GCA_016164225.1 Gammarus roeselii | reverse complement strand
TGCAAGCATGAGAAGTCGAGAGGAGTCGTACATTGACTGGTGCATCTCGGTGGAAGGTACAATTGAACTATGCAACTAGTATTTGAAATTGAACGTCATAAGTGTACATCAAGCTCTATAAATCAAACAGACCCTTGCACCGTCCCACCAGCTTGAGAAAGAAACGAAAGAAACGAGACGAATGGACGAATAAAAGAGGGTGAGACAATCTAAGAAGAGTAAAATGTGTGACTAGAAAAAAAATATCCATCACCAGCGAATACGGAGCCGGACAAAAGTTTTACAGACTGTGAAGTGTTTCACCGAACAGGATTAAGTTCAAGCAAGCCACACAACCTGTGTTCCGAACACATCGCGTCGGAATAGGATGCAGACTTCTTTACTGAAATATATCGTATACAAGACAAAGAATTCACAAGCCATGTGAAGATGACCTCATTCACACGGCCGCAAGCCACGTGAAGATGGCCACATTCACACGGCCACAAGCCATGTGAAGATGACCACATTCACACGGCCACAAGCCATGTGAAGATGACCACATTCACACGGCCACAAGCCATGTGAAGATGATCACATTCACACGGCCGCAAGCCATGTGAAGATGACCACATTCACATGGCCACAAGCCATGTGAAGATGACCACATTCATACGGCCGCAAGCCATGTGAAGATGACCCATTCACACGGCCGCAAGCCATGTGAAGATGACCACATTCACACGGACTGACTCCGCCCTGCTAGAAAGCCGTCCCAAGCCACTCGGTCGAGGAGCCGCAAAATGTCTCAACAGATTAACCTACTCCTGCAAAGGCTGTAAATAGTAAATGAAACATAGTCAAAGAAGGGTCCACCAATCAGCATGCAAGCTTTGTGGGACTGTTCCAAGACACAGAACGCAACCATCCTGATGTGGCTCTCCTATGTCAGCTTAGCATCAAATATCACATTGAAGGTTTCCAGATGAGGAGTATTCAATACGAGAGACATCATTCAAGTTAAGGACTGCCAATCTTGAAGCAACAATGAGGAACAACCGAGGAGACCATAGAGGAGAAACAGAAGACAACCGAGGAGAACATAGAAGAAACAGACGACAACCAAGGAGACCATAGAGGAGAAACAGACGACAACCAAGGAGACCATAGAGGAGAAACAGAAGACAACCGAGGAGAACATAGAGAAGAAACAGAAGACAACCGAGGAGACCATAAAGGAGAAACAGACGACAACCAAGGAGACCATAGAGGAGAAACAGAAGACAACCAAGGAGACCATAGAGGAGAAACAGAAGACAACCAAGGAGACCATAGAGGAGAAACAGAAGACAACCGAGGAGAACATAGAGAAGAAACAGAAGACAACCGAGGAGACCATAAAGGAGAAACAGACGACAACCAAGGAGACCATAGAGGAGAAACAGAAGACAACCAAGGAGACCATAGAGGAGAAACAGAAGACAACCAAGGAGACCATAAAGGAGAAACAGACGACAACCAAGGAGACCATAGAGGAGAAACAGAAGACAACCAAGGAGACCATAGAGGAGAAACCTCTGTACGCCTATAGATATGTCGCCATCGGATGCACATCCTCTTTTGAAGCACATACCTCAATATATGCCTCAATAGGCCTACAGACACCTCACCATCGCTTGCATGTTCTCTTCTAAAGCATACCCCACAATACGTACCTTTATAGGCCTACAGATATGTCACCATCGCATGCAAATCCTCTTCGAAAAGGATATCCCACAGTACTTGCCTCTATAGGCCTACATATATGTCACCATCGTATGCACATCCTATTTTAAAGAATAGCCCACAATACCTGCCTCTATAGGCCCACAGATATGTCACCATCGTATGCATGTCCTCTTCTAAAGCATATCCCACAATACGTTTCCTCTATATGGCTACAGATGTGTCAGCATCATATGCATGTTCTCTTCTAAAGCATAGCTCATAATACTTGCCTCTATAGGCCTACAAATATGTCACCATCGAATGCATGTCCTCCTCTGATGCATGTCCCACAATACTTGCCTCTATAGAACTACATATTTGTCGCCATCGTATGCACATCCTCTTCTAAAGCAAAGCCCACAATACTTGCCTCTATAGGCCAACAGATATGTCACCATCGTATGCATGTCCTCTTCTAAAGCATATCCCACAATACCTGCCTCTATTGGCCTACAGATATGTCACGATCGTATGCATGTGTTCTTCTAAAGCATAGATCACAATACCTGCCTCTATAGGCCTACAGATGCACCATCCTCTTCTAAAGCATAGCCCCCAATACTTGCCTCTATAGGCCTACAGATATATCACAATCGTATGCACATCCGCTCCTATAGCATAGCCCACAATACTTGCCTCTAAAGGCCTACAGATATGTCACGATCGTATGCATGTCCTCTTCTAAAGCATATCCCACAATACCTGCCTCTATAGGCCTACAGATATGTCACGATCGTATGCATGTCCTCTTCTAAAGCATAGATCACAATACTTGCCTCTATAGGCCTACAGATGCACATCCTCTTCAAGAGCATAGCCCACAATACTTGCCTCTATGGGCTTATAGATGTGTCAGCATCGTATGCATGTCCTCTTCTAAAGCATAGCCCACAATACTTGCCTCTATAGACCTACAGATATGTCACCATCGTATGCATGTCCTCTTCTAAAGCATGCGCCCCAATACTTGCCTCTATTGGCCTAGAGACATGTCACCATCGTATGCATGTCCTTTTCTAGGGCATAGCCCACAATACTTGCCTCTATAGGCCTACAGATATGTTTTCATCGTATGCACTTCCTCATCTGATTCATACCACACAATACTTGTTTTTATAGGCCTACAGATATGTCACCATCCTAAGCACATCCTCTTCTATAGCATTGCCCACAATACTTGCCCCTATAGGCCTACAAATGTGTCAACATCGTATGCATGTCCTCTTCTGAAGGATAGCCTACAATACTTGCCTCTATAGGCCTTCAGATATGTCACCATCATATGCACATCCTCTTTTGAAGCACACCCAACAATACTTGCCTCTATAGGCCTACAGACACCTCACCATCGTTTGCATGTCCTCCTCTAAAGCACACCCCACAATACTTGCCTCAATAGGCCTACATATATGTCATCATCGCCTGCACATCCTCTTCTAAAGCATATCCCACAGTACTTGCCTCTATTGGCCTACATATATGTCACCATCGTATGCACATCCTCTTCTAAAGCATAGCCCCCAATACTTGCCTCTATAGGTATACGGACATCTCACCATTGTATGCATGTCTTCTTCTAAAGAAGCGCCCACAATACTTGCCTCTATAGGCCTACAGACAGTTCACCATCGTATGCACATCCTCTTATAAAGTATGTCCCACTATACTTGCTACTATAGGCCTACAGACATGTCAGCATCGTATGCATTTCCTCTTCTAAAGCATAGCGCACAATACTTGCCTCTATAAGTCTGCAGATATGTCACCATCGTATGCACATTCTCTCATAAGCACATCCCGCAATACTTGCCTCTCTAGGCCTACAGATGTGTCACCATTGTATGCATGTCCTCTTCTGAAGCCTGTGCCACAATACTTACCTCTATAGGTCTACAGATATGTCACCATCGTATGCATGTCCTCTTTTATAGCATAGCTCACAATACTTGCCTCTATAGGCCTACAGATATGCCTTCATCGTATGTACATCCTCTTCTGAAGCATTGCCCACAATACTTGCCTCTATTGGCCTACAGATGTGTCACCATCGTATGCACTTCCTCTTCTATAGCATAGCTCACAATACTTGCCTCTATAGGCCTACAGATGTGTCAGCATCGTATGCATGTCCTCTTCTGAAGCATAGCCCACAATACTTGCCTCCATAGGCCTACAGATATGTCACCATCGTATCCACATCCTCTTCTGAAGCACATCCCACAATACTTGCCTCTATAGGCCTACAGATGTGTCAACATCGTATGCATGTCCTCTTATAAAGCATAGCCCACAATACTTGCCCCTATAGGCCTACAGGAATGTCACCATTGTATGCACATCCTCTTCTAAAGCATATCCCACAATACTTGCCTCTATAGGCCTACAGATGTGTCTGCATCGTATGCATGTCCTTTTCTAAAGCGTATCCCACAAAACTTGCCTCCATAGGCCTACAGATAAGTCACCATCGTGAGCATATCCTCTTCTAAAGCATAGCCCACAACACTTGCCTTTATAGGCCTACAGATGTGTCAGCATCGTATGCATGTTCCCTTCTAAAGCATAGCCCACAATACTTGCCTCTATAAGCCTACAGATGTGTCAGCATCGTATGCATGTCCTCTTTTGAAGTATAGCCCACAATACTTGCCTCTATAGGCATACAGATGTGTCAGCATCGTATGCATGTCCTATTCTAAAGCATAGCCCACAATTCTTGCCTCTATAGGCCTCCAGATGTGTCACCATCGTATTCGTGTCCTCTTCTACTCTTCAGAGCATGTGTCACAATATTTTCCTCTATAGGCCTACAGATATGTCACCATCGTATGCATGTCCTCTTCTAAAGGATGTCCCACAATACTTGCCTCTATAGGCCTAGGGACATGTCACCATCGTATGCATGTCCTCTTCTAGGGCATAGCCAACAATACTTGCTTGTATAGGCCTACAGATATGTCACCATTCTAAGCACATCCTCTTCTATAGCATAGCCCACAATACTTGCCCCTATAGGCCTACAGATGTGTCAGCATCGTATGCATGTCTCCTTCTGAAGCATAGCCTACAACACTTGTCTCTATAGGCCTATAGATATGTCGCCATCGTATGCATATCCTCTTTTAAAGCACATCCCTCAATATTTGCTGCTATAGGCCTACAGACACCTCACCATCGTTTGCATGTCCTCTTCTAAAGCATGCCCCACAATACTTGCCTCTATAGGCCTACAGACATGTCACCATCGCATGCAAATCCTCTTCGAAAAGAATATCTCACAGTATTTGCCTCTATAGGCCTACATATATTTCACCATCGTATGCACATCCTATTCTAAAGCATAGCCCACAATACTTGCCTCTATAGGCCTACAAATATGTCACCATCGTATGCATGTCCTCTTCTAAAGAATAGCCCACACTATTTGCCTCTATAGGCCTACAGATATGTCACCATCGTATGCATGTCCTCTTCTATTTTATTATTTCTTCTTGCTTGGGCTCTATTATTTCTCTCTGCCCTTTTTTCATGGTGATAGATTTTGAATTGGTTATTATTATATCTATCGAGGTTGGTTGAGACAAGGTGACCCAGGGAGGGGAGGTTTTTGTGGGACCCGCGGGACTCGGGGACCCGGGGTTTCGGGAATCCGGGGGACTTGGGAAATCAGGTTGATTTGGGTGGATCCACTTGGACCTTTCTGGGGCCCTTTGGGACATCTTCGAGATCCTTTAGGACCCTATTGAGAAACTGCGGGACTCTTTAGAGGCCCCTCTGAATCCTGGAACCTACGCTCCCTCCTCCCAGCGCTGTAAAACCCATACACAGCAAAAAAATTGTGAGATGCTTGAGTGGAACAAATAATCATTACAGTCCGCGGATTGATGGCGCAGAGGGCGAGGGTCGCGTCGAGGCTGGTCGAGGTTGCGTCGAGATCAGTCGAAACATGTTGAGGCGAGTTGAGTGGGTCGCGACAAGCCGAAACTGGCCGAAATGATTCGAGACAAGCCGAGATGAGCTGAGGCGACGGGTCTCGGAGGACACGGGGAGCTCGGGAAGACCCGGGGAACATAGGTCACCCTCCGGGATTCATCGGTCTCTTTTGCGACCCAAGGGAACAATGTCCCCCCCCCACCCTATCTTCTTGAACAAACAATCAGTGCGAAATCAAAAATCTGAGCAGTTTTTTTACCTATGACGAGCCTGCTTTTACTTTAGTTTTCACGATCCACAATATTATAACACTGGAGTATTTGTGCAAGAGTTCGTATTTGTGATTTTGTGAATGGGTATTTTTTCTTTATTCTGTGGTCGCTCGCGCGTGCACGGACCATGTGCAGTTTCTTGGGTTGACCTGGACTGCGCAGCTATAAAACCTTGTGACGCGTTGCGGTTGGAGTCCATCCAATCCGTGAAGCCATAGACCTAACCAATTTCGACGATGCTGTCTGTGCGCACGGTCACGCGTGCATGTTATTCGTGGAGTTCTGGGTGGTTGGAGCCGGGGATTCGTTTTGTCTGAGTCTTTATCTTGCCCGAATAAATAAATTGTACTGAAAATAAAATAGACTGCGTAGCTGTGAACATTGTGCTGCGTTGCTGCCGGATCTGACTTTGTCCGTGTAGCTGTGAACCTTGTACCAATTTTGACGATACTATCTGAACGCACTGGCGGATGGACGTATAACTCATGAGATTCTGAGGGGCTGGAGGAAAGGATTCGTTTCGTTTCATCTGAGTCTTTATCTTACCTAAATAAATTAGTTGTATTTATACAACTAGACCACGTAGCTGTAAATATTGTGTTGCGTTGCTTTCGGAGCTGATGTGGCCCGTGTAGCCACTGACCTAGTACTAATCTCGACAATGCTACCTGTACGCACTAGGGTGCGTACATATAACTTTAAGTTCTATAGGATTGGAAGCGGAGATCCGTTTCGAGTAGCGAAAAAAAAACGTTTTTTCTTTTGCGCACCAGTGTGCGTCAAACATTGCTAAAATTTTCACGGTTTTTCTAACGTTCAAAGCGTTGTTTCTTTTTTTTTCTCGCACACTTCGGCGTGCGAGCCTACTGGAATCAATGATCATCGAGCCCTACGGGGGAGCCTATTATGACTCACGTTGAGACTCTGGTGGAAATGAGGCTCAAATCAAATCAAATCAAAATGTCCTCTTCTAAAGCATATCCCACAATACTTGCCTCTATAGGCCTACAGATATGTCACCATCGTATGCATGTCCTCTTCTAAAGCATGTCCCACATTACTTGCCTCTATAGGCCTGCATATTTGTCACCATCGTATGCACATCCTCTTCTGAAGAATTTCCCACAATACTTGCCTCTAAAAGCCTACAGATATGTCACCATCGCATACACATCCTCTTCTAAAACACATCCCACAATACTTGCCCCTATAGGCCTACAGAATTGTCAGCATCGTATGCATGTCCTCTTCCAAAGCATAGATCACAATACTTGCCTCTATAGGCCTACAGATATGTCACTATCGTATGCACATCCTCTTCTAAAGCATAGCCCACAATACTTGCCTCTATAGGCCTATAGATATGTCGCCATCGTATGCACATCCTCTTTTAAAGCACATCCCTCAATGTTTGCCTCTATAGGCCTACAGACACCTCACCATCGTTTGCATGTCCTCTTCTAAAGCATACCCCACATCACTTACCTCTATAGGCCTACAGATATGTCACCATCGCATGCAAATCCTCTTCGAAAAGCATAGCCCACAATACTTGCCTCTATAGGCCTACAGATTTGTCACCATCGTATGCATGTCCTCTTCTAAAGCATAGCCCACAATACTTGCCTCTATAGGCCTACAGATATGTCACAATCGTATGCACATCCGCTCCTGTAGCATAGCCCACAATACTTGCCTCTAAAGGCCTACAGATATGTCACGATCGTATGCATGTCCTCTTCTTAAGCATATCCCACAGTACCTGCCTCTATAGGCCTACAGATGTGTCAGCATCGTATGCATGTCCTCTTCTAGGGCATAGCCCACAATACTTGCCTCTATGGGCCTACAGATATGTCTTTATTGTATGCACATCCTCTTCTGATTCATAGCCCACAATACTTGCCTTTATAGGCCTACAGATATGTCACCATCGCCTGCACATCCTCTTCTAAAGCATATCCCACAGTACTTGCCTCTATAGGCCTACATATATGTCACCATCGTATGCACATCCTCTTCTAAAGCATAGCCCTTAATACTTGCCTCTATAGGCCTACAGATATGTCACCATCATATGCATGTCCTCTTCTAAAGCATATCCCACAATACTTACCGCTATAGGCCTAAAGACATGTCACCCTCGTATGCATGTCCTCTCCTAAAACATGTTCCACAAAACTTGCCTCTATAGGCCTACAGACATGTCACCATCGTATGCACGTCCTCTTCTAAAGCATAGCCTACAATACTCTCCTCTCAGACTTGTTCGGCTGTGGCCCGAAAGTCACTGTTGCAAGAATGCTTAACTTCCTAAAATTTTTCCTTTGGTCTAATTTGTATTCTGGTTTCAATGCATAATTTAGCATAATAATATTATTCCTTTGCAATTTGTAACTAGTTACAAATGCAAACAAATTAAACCGCAAAGCATATCAAACGCGTCCTGAATTAGTCTTTGATCAAAACAATGCACGTCAAATTACCCATGAATACCAGAAATTCCTCATTTAGAAAACACCGATCACGATCCAATCGGTCAACTCAGTACTCCTCGTGCGTGTTCACATAAATTGCATGTGTGCCACTGACCAGAGTAGGTATCCGAGTCATGCACGTGTCTCTGACCATTGTATTGTGCTCTGGTCTCAGTATGTGTCCCTACCAAGGTTATGTGAGGTGACCCATGCATGTCTCACTTGCCCTTGCATTACACGTCTCAATGACCCCTGCATGTCTCCCTGCACTTTACATATCTAAGTCCATAGGTAGATATACGGTCCGTGTGAGTCTCATAGGTCACGTAGGCTTGCTATCCTGGCTTGCTATCCTGGCTATCCTGAACACGTGCATATGATTCGAATGAATTAATGCGTAAAGATGCATTTTCTTGGCCGATGGCGTGATCTTCGAAACTCACATAGACCAACGTTATAAGTCGCTGTATCACAAATACAAAATAAGTTTTACCCCCACACATTGGGGTGGATGGATGATTATTCATTTTATAGATCATTAACACTTTATTTTAATCATTTAGTATTTCTTGTTTGGGCTCTATTATTTTTCTCTGCCTTTTTTCATAGTGATAAATTTTGCATTGGTTATTATTATTATATGTATCGAGGTTGGTTGAGACAAGATGACCCAGGGAGGGGAGTTTTTTGTGGGACCCGCGGGACTCGGGACCCGGGGTTTCGAGAACCCGGGGGACTAAGGAGACCAGGATGATTTGGGGGGTTCCACTTGGACCTTTCTGGGGCCCTTTAGGACACCCTTGAGCCCCTTTAGGACCCTTTTGAGAAACTGTGGGACCCTTTAGAGACCCCTCTGAATCCTGGAACCTCTGCTCCCCCCTCTCACATGTATACATTTTTCTGTGTATACATACACAGAAAAATGTATACATGTGAGATGCTTGAGTAGAACAATTAACCATCACAGTCCGCAGATTAATGGCGCAGAGGGCGAGGATCGCGTCGAGGCTGGTCGAGGTGCGTCGAGATCAGTCGAAACATGTCGAGGCGAGTCGAGTTGGTCGCGACGAGCCGAAACTGACCGAAATTATTCGAGACAAGCCGAGACGAGCTGAGACGATGGGACCCGGGGAGCTCGGAGACCCGGGGGACAAGGGTTACTCTCCGGGATTCGTCGGGCTCTTTTGGGATCCGAGACACCTCTGCCACCCCACTCCCACCCTAAAATGCTTGAGTGAAAACTTTTGTTATTACAGTCCACACGATCACTACCGCAGAGAAGGCGAGCCACGTCGAGGCTGGTCGAGGTGCGTCGAGATCAGTCTAAACATGTTGAGACGAGTCAAGTTGGTCGCGACGAGCCGAAACTTGCCGAAATGATTCGAGCCAACCGAGATGAGCCGAGACAAGGGGTCTCGGGGGACTCGGAAAGCTCGGGAAGACCCGGGGGACTGGGGTTACCCTCCGAGATTCATCGGGCTCTTTTGCGACCCCAGGATCCAGGGACCAATGCCCCCCCCCACCTATAACCTTAAACAATCAGTGCGAAATCCATAATCTGAGCAGTTTTTTCTGCCCATGACAAACCTGCTCTTACTTTCTTTTTCACGATCCACAATATTATAACGCTGGTGTATTTGTGCGGGAGTTCCTGTTTGTGATTTTGTGAATGGGTATTTTTTCTTCAGTCTGTGCTCGCTCGCGCGTGGACGGACCATATGCAGTTTCTGGGGTAAACCTGGACTGCACAGCTATAAAACCTTGTGACGCGTTGCGGTTGGAGTCTATCTAATCCGTGAAGCCGTAACATTGTACAAATTTCGACGATGCTGTCTGTGCGCACTGTCGAGCGTGCATGTTATTCTTGGAGTTCTGAGTGGTTGGAGGCGGGGATTTGTTTTGTCTGAGTCTTTATCTTGCCCGAATAAATAAATTGTACTAAAAATTAAATAGACCGCATAGCTGTAAACATTGTATTGCGTTGCTGTCGGAGCTAACTTTGTCCGAGTAGCTACACTACAAACTATCTGTGCGCACTGGCGTGTGGATATATTACAATGAGGTTCTGAAGGGTTGGAGGCGAGGATTCGTTTCGTTTCATCTGAGTCTTTATCTTACCCGAATGAATAAATTGTACTAATATAACTAAGCCGCGTAGCTGTAAATATTGTGTTGCGTTGTTGTCGGAGCTGAATTTGCCCGTGTAGCCACTGACCTTGTACTAATCTCGACGATGCTACCTGTACGCACTAGGGTGCGTACATATTACTCTTTAAGTTCTAAAGGATTGGAAGCGGTGTTCCGTTTCGGGTAAGCGTTTTTCTTTTGCGCACCAGCGTGCGTCTGACATTGTTAAAAATTTCACATTTTTTCTAACGTTAAAAGCGTTGTTTCGTTTTTTACTCGCACACTTAGGCGTGCGAGTCTACTGAAATCAATGATCATCGAGCCCTACGGGGGAGCCTATTATGACTCGCGTTGAGGCTCTGGTGGAACTGAGGATTAAATCACATCACATCACATTACCCTCACACACAGCTGGTGCAGGATAAGTGACGACATCTCAAACGAACACATGATACACATCAAGTTCAAGCAATGGCTCCAAATCCAACATCACGACTACCTAAGAATCAGCTTTTAAAAATAGCTGCGGCTTTCACATTCCCACGGGTATCTGTCACACGCTGTCACAAGTTAGTTTTCACTCTATTTAGATTAGGAAACATCTCTATACTCCCAGCAACTGTTGGTCCAGGTTAATCAAAGTCAGCCAAAAAGAACCTATTCATATTGCAAACTGACGGGACGATCCAATATCAACTATTATTTTTGAATTCCGTACGTTCATTCAGTGTAGGCAGAGTCAACAAACTACACTACAACGATCATAACCGCTAACGCCTTCAATAATTTCGTCCGTCGATTTGAACCCCTTCGCCAAGTGGCTTTATCAGCCATCATAATAAATGTTGGCCGTCTTGCCTAGCACAAATAAATTCTTGACTGTCTTGCTTAGCGCTAATAAATTGTTGGCTGTCTTGCCTAGCACTAATAAATTGTTGACTGTCTTGCCTAGCACTAATAAATTGTTGGCTGTCTTGTCTAGCACTATATAATTGTTGGCTGTCACGCCTAGCACTATAAAGTTGTTGGTTGTCTTCCCTAACACTAATAAATTGTTGGCTGTCTTGCCCCGCACTAATAAATTGTCGACTGTCTTGCCTAGCACTAATAAATTGTTGGCTGTCTTGCCTAGCACTAATAAATCGTCGGCTGTCTTAAGTAGCACTAATAAATTGTTGGCTGTCTTACCTAGCACTAATAAATTGTCGGCTGTCTTGCCTAGCACTAATAAATTGTCGGCTGTCTTGCTTAGCTCTAATAAATTGCTGGCTGTCTTGCCTAGCACTCATAAATTGTTGGCTGTCTTACCTAGCACTAATAAATTGTCGGCTGTCTTGCTTAGCTCTAATAAATTGTTGGTTGTCTTGCCTAGCACTCATAAATTGTTGGCTGTCTTACCAAGCACTAATAAATTGTCGGCTGTCTTGCTTAGCTCTAATAAATTGTTGGCTGTCTTGCCTAGCACTAATAAATTGTTGGCTGTCTTGCCTAGCACTAATGAATTGTCGGCTGTCTTGCCTAGCACTAATGAATTGTCGGCTGTCTTGCCTAGCACTAATGAATTGTCGGCTGTCTTGCCTAGCACTAATGAATTGTTGGCTGTCTTGCCTAGCACTAATGAATTGTCGGCTGTCTTGCCTAGCACTAATAAATTGTTGGCTGTCATGCCTAGCACTAATAAATTGTCGGCTGCCTTGCCTAGCACTAATAAATTGTTGGCTGTCTTGCCTAGCACTAATGAATTGCTGGCTGTCTTGCCTAGCACTAATAAATTGTCGGCTGTCTTGCCTAGCACTAATAAATTGTTGGCTGTCTTGCCTAGCACTAATAAATTGTTGGCTGTCTTGCCTAGCACTAATAAATTGCTGGCTGTCTTGCCTAGCACTAATAAATTGTTGGCTGTCTTGCCTAGCACTAATAAATTGTTGGCTGTCTTGCCTAGCACTAATAAATTGTTGGCTGTCTTGCCTAGCACTAATAAATTGTTGGCTGTCTTGCCTCTAGCACTTTTCGTTTTATTTCGTTTTCTTTTTAAATATTTCAATAATTAACAGCGCCAATTGTGTCCAGTTCTCTCAGTTCTTTTGGCCAATCTTCTTCTCAAGCCAAAGTTTGCACAGAAAGAACTTTAAAACTTTTGCAATATGCGACATGAAGTTGTTCTATGACTATGAAGTTCACAATGTCTAGGTACGGATTTCTGTGGAGTAGGACGGATTGTGTTCGGTAACGAAGTCTTGCCGAACAGAAACTCAATTCAGGTTCCACTTGCCAGGTAGCAGAACTTGACCGTATTCACGACATACTGCAGAATGTTTTTCCTAAAACACAAACTCGGCACCTCAGCCCCAGCAAGGCACCTCAGCCCCAGCAAGGTAAAGGTATAGGCTGCAATGCGTGTAGAGGTTGCAATGCGTGTAGAGGTTGCAGTGCGTGTAGAGGTTGCAATGCGTGTAGAGGTTCAGTGCGTGTAGAGGTTGCAATGCGTGTTTATAGGTTGCAATGCGTGTAGAGATTGCAATGCGTGTTTATAGGTTGCAATGCGTGTATAGGTTGCAATGCATGTATATGTTACAATGCGTGTTGAGGTTGCAATGCGTGTAGAAAATGCAATGCGTGTTTATAGGTTATAATAGGTGTATAGGCTGCAATGCGTGTATAGGTTGCAATGCGTGTATAGGTTGCAATGCGTGTATAGGTTGCAATGCGTGTATAGGTTGCAATGCGTGCATAGGTTGAAATGCGTGTATAAGTAGCAATGCGTGTATAGGCTACAATGCGTGTTTGTAGTGTTTTTCATACATAAGTTCCTAGTTGTAAAGGTAAAAAAACTATTAAATCGCTTGAAAGCTGATGTACAGGAAATTTATTTCGTATCATACATTCTAAACATAGCAAGTAATTCGATGACATAATTTTCTTTATATTCTTATTTTGAAGAAATAGAGAAATTATCGATAAGTTAAAGATCGCTTATTGTTCAGCTTTTGTTTGAAAGCAGCGGTTTCACTGTAGCAACACAAAGAGCAGAAAGTCTCATCTTAACAATATTCCCGTAATAACCTCTTGGTATTCGGAAACTCTTTGTTGGGAAATTTAAGGAACTTAGCACCGTTTACCTTTGCGCAGAGGCAATATCGTAAGCAATGAGTGACCAGTGAGTTCGAAAACACCATCGCATACTGTTCTTTGCGTCTAAGCTCCAAAGTTTAAAAGTTTCCAGGGTATAGAAACTTTTTTTTGTTGTATCAAAATAAGAGCCGAATATCGCTCCGAAACCGAATATCGTCTCGTAAAGGTTAAAGTTTTCAACTAAGTTGGAGAGATCGATTATAATCTCTTTAGAGCGAGAGCCACAAGGCACCTTAGAGGGATACCCCCTGGGGGTATCCCAGGCTCACCCGCCTTACCGCGGTGTCCTCGTTACACGCCAATATTCATTTGTCCCTTTGTGTAAATGCGTTTTGAGTTAGAAGATCCCTCCACCGCCCTCCCATTCAGTTTTTAGTGACATCCCCTCCCTTGGTGCACATTTCGACATCCCCCCCCTTGGTGCACATTTCGAAAAAGTGACAAAAAACTTTGGAATATAAAACAAAACAAAAATTATATATCTAGAACTAGGAATAATTTTAAGTTAAGTTAGTGTATATATTCGTATATACAATAGAAATAAATATAAAGAAGGCCCCGCCTTCATCAAAGGCGTGGTGGAGAGAGGGAGTGCCTGCTTTGAGCTCCCAGAGTTTGTGACCCGTTCAGAGGGTGGTGATTATATTTGTGCTGATGCATTGCACAGGTTGTGTATAAGATCCTGGTGCACATTTTGAATCTCGTATGATCTCTGAACAATAGAGATAATAATGAAAAACAGTGTGTGAGCTGAACTCTTGACACAGGCCCCCAAGTGAAAATGGCGCGAGGGTAGCGCCTACAGAGAGTGTAACTTGAAACCAGAAGCACTAACACAGTGAGAAATGGCACCAAAAGGCAAGGATGTCAGCAGTGTAGGTGAAGGTGAGAATAACGTACATGTAAATGATGTACTTTGTTTTCTAAGAGCAAGAAGAAACGTCATTCCGATAGACGATCTGGTTGCAATAGCCAAGACAACATACGGTGCGGAGGCAGCAAAGGAGGCTTTGCAATTGTATGTAAATGTTCAGCCCCAGGCTCCAGATACAGCGCCATCTAGTGGCGGAGAGAGACTGTCGTCCCGTCGAGGTGCCTCGACAGCGCCTGAGACTGCTTTAA
>SDVV010014414.1:0-14810 GCA_016164225.1 Gammarus roeselii | reverse complement strand
GGAGGTTAGAGAATGGTAGCGAAGATGGGAGCTAGAGGAAAGAACAGTTGGAGGGGGGGGGGGTAATATATGGGAGAGATTGACGGGATAGGTAAAATTGGAGTTTGGGCTGAGGTTAGGGAATGGTAGCGAAAGTGGGAGCTAGAGGAAAAAACGGGTGGAGGGGGGTAATATATGGGAGAGGTTGACGGGATAGGTAATGTTGGAGTTATGGTTGAGGGTAGGGAATGGTAACGGAAGTGGGAGCTCGGGGAAAGAATGGGTGAGAGGGGTAATATCTAGGAGGGATTAGCGGAGTAGGTAGAGTCGGAGTTTGGGCTTAGGTAAGGGAATGTTAGCAAAAGGGGAGGATTGCGGCTGTGCTGCAAGCTTAGTTAGACGAATTTGTGTGAGTAGTGTAGAGTGAAGGAGGAGGGTAGGAGAAGAAATGAGGAGGCGCTGAGAGGACGCTATTGCTGTGACCGTGTTGAAAATTCGTTGCATGGGAGCTAAATGTGTGGGGATGATAAGGAGTCACTGATTGGGGATTTTTAGTTTGAATTTTAGTTTGGGGGTGACGAGAGGGCGCGAGGATTTGAGTTGTCGGCGAGAAGATGTTCTTTGCTGACGTGTGAGTGATGGGGTGATGATACGAGATGATGGCCATATGATGGAGGGAAGAATAGGAAAGGAGGAGACCAGAGTAATGATTGCTTGCTTCTGACATTGTTACAGTACAGGGATGACAAAAACTCAACCCTCTGAGGAACGTAACGTGCTACCGTGTTGAAGAATTTGATAATTCCACTATTGTTTAGACTAGCATTCTCCGAATGAAACAAGCGTTTGTTGGGGGCGCCAGTGAATTTGTCTCTTAGCTTGCCTGTTGGGATAACTTTGAGCCGCTTCTGTTCCATTGTTTTCAGATTGTGGGGTTCTGCCATGTATATCTTAGCATTTTTGTTTTTCGTTAAAATTGCGGTGGTTATTTTGACTACTACTTCATTTTCGACGTAGTTTGTGAGCACAATAATGTAATTTTTGTATGGATTTGCGCTTCAATGATTTTAGACAGAGCACCATAGTAGTTAATATTTATCTTTTCAGAAGTGCATCTATCTGAAAGGTCGGACGTTAGCACATTTTTCATGAGGATATCACCAGTGAGTATTGTCTAAGGGGTCTTGGCATTTTCTGTTGACCCGGTGCTGGTGCCTGATGCGTCAGAGTAAACCGGTTTTGCTGTTGCGTATTTTTCTGTTGAGGTGACGGTTAAAGGCTCTGTATTGGAGGAATAAATGCGAGTTATGAACTCAGTTTCAGAGGTACACGGGATGGGACATAGAGAGCTCAGCAGCGTTGGGTTAGTATCTGTCACAGAATGAGCAACCCTGTGGGAGAGGGTAAGCTTCTCCTTATCGCATTTTGGGGCACATGCGCTGGCCACCGGAGTGCGTGGGCAATGCGGCAGCTCTATGTTTATAAGCTTGCTGGTTCTGGTGCCTTTTTTGGCTTTTGCATGCTGTGCAGTCTCTGTTATTGAAGGCACATGCGCATTTATCGCATGTTTCACTATAACACATGCAGCAGGATTTTCTTCTGTTGGCAGTGTGGCTGTGGGGCAATATGTCTTTAATTCAAGGTTAAATCTCAATGGTGTGGACTACTTAGAGAGTTTGTTGTTGGAGGGGCTTAGAGAGCGTCATATTAGCGTATCATTTTAGAGCTATGCGTTAAGAGGAGGACCCGCGACCTTATATTGTACAAGATCGTGTGTGAGTATTGCCTATCGTTCAAACACATTTAATTCTTTGTTCAATCGTTCAAAAACATTTCAATCTATATCCAATCTATTTTACCGCCTTATTCCTACTTGCTTTTAATTGTATGCCAACATTACAAACTCTTTTATAGAAGAGAAACAATAAATTCAGGAAGAGGCAGTGACAAAAAATTAGCTAGTAATTTAAATAAATGCTGAATAAGCCTATGCGAATCTGTTTGATATACACCTAATCGGAAGCTGCAGGCACAAAATATTATTCTATTGGTAGTTTTTGGTTGTACCAATTTGTTTAAATTATCCAAAACTTTGTTGATGTTTAGAAATAATTCAGACAAGAAAGACTGATATTTTAGATAAAAATTATAATAAATGGTTACTGGCCAAAAAGAGGTTTGTCATACGTTAACTTAAAAATTCTGAAAGAAATACTCTCATAATCATTTATCTTAACTGGAAATTTTTGAGTTGTCGTTCACTTTACCATATGTTCCTCAGCGCATCCCATTTGAGCAAGTTGATGAGACATAGGCAGAAACGATATAATAATCTCTTTTAGTGTATGAAGTACCTGATGGTGAATTTGCAGTCCATGAGGTCGACAGGCTTATACTGCGGTGCAATTTACTCGAGGAACCGGAAATGAGTCCTAATTTTAACACGGGAGGAGAGGCAGTGGAAAAGAGGGCGGGAGTAGAGAGCAGCATCAGCTACTCATGACCGTGGGATGGTGAGAGGCGCACACATGTGTACACATTAGTCGGAGCCGCACACATCTCCGATGTTTCAGATAAGGTATGGCCCAAAACGACAGCTGAAATGTAGAAGATTTTCACAAATAATGTTGAAGTAACAGGAAAAGAGATGGGCTACCTTGGTTTTAACGGTTGTCGGGAAATAATTGAAAAATATAAATCATTTTATACCTATGAAAATTTTATACTAAATAATTTTGAGCGGAACACAAATGAAGGCTAATAAGCTCAAAACGTAATCTACTCAGACGTGTATACTATAGATTCACACAATCTAACCCTCCTAGATATTTTAATTAGAATAGCTGTTCGATTTACAATTTTTGTCTTAGAGACCATTGTGTGTGCTAGTTAATACGACCTAGGGAGAAACAATATGCAATTGCTCAAGAAAATGTTACAATGAGTTATGTGAAGCAGTAAAGAAAACATAAACACAATTTTCAATTGAACGAATGACAAATTCAGACAGAAAGAGAGACAAATAATTAGCTAGAAATCGAGACAAACAAAAAAACTACTCACAGAAACGATTCTGACAATTTTTTGTGAGAAAAAAAATGAGAACCTCTTTACCAAGACAATTCAGACAAATTCTTTGTAATATGAACAGCAAATCCAGAAAGAATTATGGAAGATTTTTACATATCAATCAATGCTAGAAGGTACAGTCGGCAGCAAAGGTCGAGACACCTAATGCAAATATTCACACTGACGTAATTTCTGTAGGTGAAAAAATGACGAGTTCAAGGTTGGTCATTAGCATCTTCATGATACGAGGAATCAGACGAATTACGGAAAACCTCGGGCCGTTTTTTTTTGTAGCAGTTACAGCAAGATTGCATGCGCGAGAAGGTGCTCATTTATCGCAAGTGATGGTACATGATGGTACATCAAACTATTTTACCGCCCTATTCCAACTTGTTTTTAATTGTATTTCAACATTACAAGCTCCTCGTTATAAAAAAACAATAAATTTAGAAAGAAATAGAGACAAATAGTCGGCTAATAATTTTAATAAATGATGACTAAGCCTTTACAAAGCTGTTTGATATAAACTTCATCAGAAGATGCGAGTACAAGATATTATTCTATTGTTAGAAGGAAATCGCACCAAGGAATTAAGTTTTAGGTTATAACAATTAGTGTAAATTATCCAAAACTTTGTTAATATTGAGAAATAATTCAGACAAGAGGAAATGATAGTTTCGCTGGAAATTATAATGAATATTGAATGGCTAGAAAGAAATTTGTCATAGCGAAAACTTGAAAATTCTGAAAAAATACTCTCAAAATCAGTTATCTTAGGTGGAAATTTAGAGTTGCTGTTTTCCTTACTAAATAAGACACTATATAATAGTATCATTTCGTGTATGGAGTATCTAATGTGTGATTTTCAACCCATAAGTTAGACTGGCTTATACTGCGATAGCTACCCAATTTATTTGAGGAATCGGAATGAACGTTAATTCCAAAAAATTATAATACATTGTGCTAGTAAAAATAAACGTGAGTCTGCCAACCCACTTGAACTCTGTCTTCATAGAACACAATAAATTCAAGGAGACGGAATGAATCCTAATTCATAAAATTGGGACACTTTGTGCTAATACAAATTAATCATTAGAGGTATGAACTAAAAAACAAGAGAATGTTACCAAAAGGTTCGAGGACAAAAATGTGAAAATATATACATGCTCCGCGGGTTAGAAATGCGTACCCTTGAATAATGCTTACGTATGAGTCAAAAACAGGAGAATTTTACTTGAAAGTTCGGGAACAAAAATGTGAGCGACACTTTGGCCTATTGAACATATACATTTGCCTACGGGTTAGAAATGCGTACCCTTCAATAATACGTACGTTTTCCCCGCAGGTTAGAAACGGGTTAGATACACGTACATTTCCCGTGGGTTAGAAACACGTACCGAGCGCTAAGTAAGGCTAGGTTGGGAAGGCGATGTTCCAACAATATACTTGTAACGTAACCAGCAAAATCGAAAAGAATGTTTGCCCTCACTAGTAGAAGGCCACCTCGCTGGTAGATGGCAGTACTGGTAGAAGGCCGCCTCGCTAGAAGATGGCAGTACTGGTAGAAGGCTGCCTCGCCAGTAGATGGCAATACTTGTAAAATTCCGCCTCCCTGATAAATGTCAACACTGGTAGTTGGCCTCCTCGCTGGTAAATGGCACTGCTGGTAGAAGTCCGCCTTGCTGGTAGATGGCAATACTGGTAGAAAGCTGCCTCGCTAGAGATAACAATACTGGTAGGAGGCCGTCTCACTGGTAGATGGCAATACAGTCAGAAAGCGGCCGCACTGGTAGATGGCAACACTGGTAAATAATCGCCTCGCAGATAGATGGCAACACTCTCAGAAGGCTGCCTCGCTTATAGATGGCAACAATAGTCGAAGGCCGCCTCGATGGTAGAATGCTACACTGGTTTATGGCCGCCATGGTGGGAAGCCGTACTGGTAGCACTAGTAGAAGGCCGTCTCGCTAGTAGTTGACAATACTGACAGAAGGCCTGTGCTCAGTGGTGAGGGAAAAGAGCAGTGCAAAGTGGTGGAAGTTGATAGGAACAGCAACAGCTAATGAGTCTGAAATAATGGGAGGCACGCACATGTGTACACATCAGTCGAAAATGCACGCAGCGCCGATGTTGTTCAAATACAGTTCAATCGCTTGTGTTGAAATTTGCATTCAAACAATTTCACTAGAGCAGGTTGCTGTAGCTATTAAAATATACTAGTTGGCAAATAGAACTTTGCTTCTGACACTGTTCGTACTTAATACTGTTTATGATGTATATTGCCTCGTCAGAAAACGAACGCTGGCGAGAAAACACGTATATATTCCACTGTCTTGCTTATAGCTTCAGATGTAACAACTAAAAGTACCATGAAAATTTGTATTGTGTTACTGGTTGCCTAACGGCTTCCAATATTATGTCAATAAAGGCGACAATATATTTCAAGTATTGATTTTCATCTATTGTTATTGACACTGCCTTGAAGGAGTCTGGTTAAGCGATTTAAAGCCCCTATATTTGACGGGGCCGTAGTATGCGGTGAGGGAATGAAGGGCAACGCAATGGAGGGGGGGAGGCGGTTGAGGTTGGTAGGAGGCCGTCTCGCTGGTAGAAGGTTACACTGGTGGAAGGCTACCTCACTGGTAGAGGCTGCTCTAGTAGAAGAAGTTTGGACTAGACAATAATATTATTATACTGCTAAACATGTATATAATTGTTTTTCTATCGACTCTGGTAGTAGGCAGCACTCTTTACTTCGTCTGGTCCCACTAACGTGTGGCACGGCGTAGGGCAGAGCGGCGGTCAGAGGAGCGCAGGGTAGGGGGGGGGCGTGAGCAGTGTGGGTTAGGCCTATTACCGCAGCGCATATACAGAGAGGTGAGGACGTACAGGGGAAAGTAGGGCAGGGAGCAAAATTCCACCCTTACACTGCTTGAATGAACGAATGAAGTGGGCCTGTTCGGTCTATTACTGACACATAAACACAATGTGTAGATATAGCACACACTTCGCTAAATAGTTCAAAAAACAGTTTCAAACCGGCCGATTTAGCAGATTAATTTCAGTGGAGAAATTGTGTTGCAGGTTGCTGAATAACTTCCAATAAAATGTCAATAATTACGAGAATGTGTCACAAGATTTAACTTTCACGTTCTGTCGCTAACAATGTTTGAAGAAATCTTTTGCCCTAGTGGTCTAAAGCCTCTGCCTGTTTTAAAAGGCAATGCAGTGAAAGAGCAAGGGCAGTGATTCAGGGTATCCTCTGTCTTTACTTAGGGGTCGAGGGTGTGTCATTTCGCTCTGGCGTTCTTCGAGCGCGAGTAAAGGATTTTTCAATAATATTTAGTATATCTTTTCTTATGCTGTATGGTTGCGATTATGATTTTTCAGCTGGCGCTTTTATTTCATCTGAGAGTTCATATAGATCGACGTCGTGGAATATAGAATCTCCTCCGCACATAATGGTAGCAAAAAATAAAGCTGAGGTGAACGCGGCTGGAACTTCATCGAGGGAGACGTTCCCGGAGAGCACGTACGTATGGACAACACAAACATGCGGCGGGGAGACTCTCCTAAGATCATAACTGACGATGTTCACACGGGCGGGGTATTTACGCTGGAATTATTTAGCCCAGAATGTGTTTACGACGGAAACAGTTCTACGGATTCATTTTAGCTGGAAACTGTTTTCGATCGAAAGTGTTTTCGAAGGGAAAAATTTAAATCGAAGACCTGTAGCCTGGAAAGTAGATTAAACATATTGTTCATTGGCATGAAACGTTTTTGCTCAAAAAGGGAATTGGGGCGAAAGTGTTTATGATGCAAAAGTTGATAGCATCGAATTATTCAAGATAGAAACTATTTATGACGGATTATTTTCCGATGGAAAAGCTTACGATCGAATTGTCTTCTAAGGGCAACTTGATTCAGTCGAAGGTATTTCAGCCGGAAAATGTTTTGGGCGGAATCTGTTTAGAACGGAAAGTGTTTACGCTGGAAATAATTTTATTTGGGTATGTGGACGATGAACAAAAAAACACTACACTTCTTTCCTGTAAGGTTAGGTTAGGTTAGGTTAAGTCCGGTTAGGTTAGGTTAGGTTACAGCTAAAAATATACCATCCAATGACAGCTTCCAAGGAAAATATATTCCATCGCAGATTTTTCCGTCCTAAACACTTTACGTTCAAAACCATTTCTGGGCCAAACTATTCGATCCTATACATAACTGTGTCAGATGATTTGGGGTAGTTTCCAGCTAGGATTCTTTCCATCGTAAAATTTTCGAGGCGAAGTAATTCCAGCGTAAACACTTTCGGTCCTAAGAAATTCCGTGCTAAACACTTTCGGTTCTAAAAAAATATTTGAAAATGCGTCCCAGCGTGTGGAAATTCGATCGTAAACGTTTTTTTCCAAGATAAGATATTCGCTGGTAATAGCTTTCCAGCCTAAACACATTCTGCTCAAAACTTTCCAGCCTAAACACTTTCGAGGCTGAATGTTTCCGTTCGTAAACATGCCACCCGTTCACACTGTTCACCAGAAGTATGATGCAGATTTCATTTCAGCTTACTTGATAATAGCCATGTTGTTGAAGGGAACTTGATGGTGCTCTGTAAAAAATGTAATGCCCAATCATCATGCTGTAGACATAAGATGCTGAAATTTGAGGCATGGGTTGTGCAGGATTGATCTATTCGATGGTTGTTCATTATCACATGTTACTTGAAAGTACAAACACATGTGACAGTTTCAGTTGAATAGAATACTCTAACACGTCTTTCAAGGTGATTCTGACACAAATCCTACATATTTCCACAAAACTTGTGGAGCTCGGTTGCACACACCCTCACGCGGCAACGTCCTGAGATGGTGTCATTATTGATAGATTGAAACGATTGTTACTTGATTTGTGGTTTATTATTGTTTATCCTCATTTCAGTCAAGTAACTTACGGAGTAGAAGTGGTTTTACAAGCTTTATTATTGGTAGGGCTACATAGGAATTAGATGTGGTTAAGATTATAAAATTTTACAGAAACCACTCGATAAATTTACAATAGACGTAGTAACTTACAGTATTTCGGAATTTGTTACAGGACTAAACGGTTATCGTAGTAATATTACTTTTATGACGCATAGATTCATTTTATTCGTGATAATTTAAAAATTTATGGAATGTTCATGTGTTGATGAAGGATTTTGGTCCTAGGTTATCTCGTACATCATGTTATCTTTAATGTATGTTTTGACATGGTTGAAAATTTTGAATACTGATTTCATTATAAATAGACCATTTTAGTGGGCATAGTGATGTTTATACTGTATGTATTGGGTTGGTGTATGTTTTGTATTGTAGCTCTATGTTTTGAGTTGGATCAATCATTTGTAGGCTAATGTTTAAAATTATTGCCGGAGTTTGGTGTGATACAGGATATTGCTCTTGTTTTAGCTTCCCATACCAAGAAAATGTTTGTCATCTGTTGTAATTTACTAGAAGTATGTGATTTAAAATGTACTTCTATTGTATTGTTACTGATGCATAGGAATATAACCTAGAAATTTATGTTCCATGCAGTCTTTATGCTCTTAGGTAATTTAATTTCTGCAAGACAATGTGTGTTTTCTATACAGGATTTGGTCCTGTATTAGGGTAGAAGTACTCCACTTCATTTACTGTAGGTCTCATTTAAGTACATTGTTTGCAGGTTTTGGCAGCTTATTCACTTTAGATAGCATAGGTACGTATGTGGTAGGTGTTCTCGTTTATCATGGTTTTTAATGAATGTTTAGGCTATGATACAAAAATTGAAATAGTTATTTTATTGTAAGTTGACCATTTAGCATGCTTCATCAGGTTTTGAATGTCCTTTGTAGGGTTTCCATCTGCAATGTAGGCTATTTGTTGGAATGGTTCGCTTCATTTTATCCCTATCATGGTAAGATAACTGTTGTTTGCGTATCGATACGGATCCAGTTTTACAATGTCTGGAAGAAAAATTTCAAAGAATTGATATATACCATATGGTATAAGTGTAGAATAACTTTGCTTTATGTATTGTAGGAGTTCGTTAATTATACCGGTCTCACGAACAATTAAATTATCTTTGATAGATAACGGGTATGATTTTTTTGGGTTGCACATCTTTTTTCTCTTATGTCTTGCTTTTTATTGTTGGGTTATGGTACAGGTAAATAATTTGAATGGTCATCATTGTGTTCATGGTATTATCATAGATTATTGATGTTCTTCAGTGAGTTTCCACGTGCATTATACCCTACTTTTGGAATAAATGACTAACATTATGTCTGCTCGACCCTATTTCCTGACACTTGCTGTCACCACCCTCTCGCAGTCCCATATCGCCCCCCGGATGCACCCTCCCGTCCAAACTGATTTATTTAGGCCCACGCAACGGGAACTATTTCTGGTCTATGACGCGCTATACATGTTAGAACCTGTCAGCTGCCGCTGCCTAAATCGCTGGAGAGGGCAAGGCTAGCCTTTATGTAACAGACAGTAACAATTTACTTCGATCAGTTTTACGTAATGTTAGGTTATTTTCCGTTGGTAGACAATAGAATTAAAAATTAGTGCTAGCCTTAGCTGTTAACATAGAATGTTGGTTTTGTTTTAGCTTGCCATAGGACAAAATGGTCATCATCTGTATCATTTCACTATATGTTTGTGGTTTTCAACAGAATTACTTCATATTATTATTTACAAAGTTTCCAAAATGGAACAGTTTGCTGTCATGTTATATTGTATATTATCCACTATAGGGTATTGATATAAGATTATCTCACTTGAGTTTGTTACACTTCCGCATTGTATCAGCTTGATCTTGCATACTATTGTAAACATACAATTTTCGACCAGGCTGACTAAGTTCATTCACAAACCAGTAAGAAATAATAAAAATACATAATCGAAACAGAAATCCAGTCACGTGAAAAAACCACCGTTTGTTGTGCTGGAATGTGTTAGCTCCTGCCTTTGACTCATCAAGAGCTAGAAATCTATAAAACTGGAGGTGCAATAGAGTTCTGCTGTCAAAATGCAGTTATGAGAAGCAATGTACCAATAAAATTTCACAACCTATACATAAATCCAGTCACACGAAAGAGCCACCGTTTGTTGTGCTGGAAAAGTGTTAGCTCCTGCCTTTTGACTCCCCAAGGGTTAGAAAGCTCAAAACTGGAGGTGCAATGGAGTACTGCTGTCCACATGCAGTTATGAGAAGCAATGAACCATGTCACAGCAACCCAGAGCTCTTTCTCTGTGAAGACGTTGGCTCTTTCGGTCACAAGAGCACTCATAGCATCGAGTGAACTTGAGCTCTTCTTGCGCTTCTCAAACATGAATGCTTAAAAAAATAGACGTGTAACAAGCAAATATAATACGGTGGAAAATTGTATTAATTCGTCTGAGAATAATACAGCTAAAATAAATATGATGTAAAAAATGGAATGTCATGAGAATATGTGCATGTGGTGCTAATAACATCTAAATTAAGTGATTTAGATTTGTGTCAAATTTAAAAATAACATAAATTAATGACAACATTCAAACAATCGACGTAATTCACATAAGAAGATGAGGGATGTTTCCTGAATGAAAATTGGAAGAGCGTATCCAAACTGATAATGATGGATAAAAATATGGAGCTAAGTGGAGAAATAGAATAAATAGCATATAAAAACATGAAAATTTGTATAAAAATACGATAGGTTAGGTTCGTTAGGTTAGGTTAGGTAGACTAGATCTTATCGCGAACATAATTTTGAACTCTTCTCTACTCTGGCCCAAACAACGTTAAGTTTATCTTTGTATGCATGGAGTCGGCACCCATGCCGGCACCGACAGTGTATACGCATGCAAAAGTGTATGTGTGTACGTGGTGCCAGCACCGACACCATATACGTATACAAGAGTATATGTGTGTACATGGTGCCGGCACCGATACCGTATGCGCAAACAAAATATATGTGTGCATGGTACCGGCACTGGTGCCGGCACTGACACTGTATACGCATACAAGGAAACGCAGATTTAAGATGATTGACGGAGATGAATATAGTGATAGCGGAGGAGGGTCAAGGCGAATAGCAGGAGACAGGAAAGACATATAGGTTTTATTATTGAATGGACTGCATAGGTACGGATATTTCACTCTGGTTTATAATATATATTTAAAAACTCATGAACACAATTTGGATAGAAACAACCTAATTAAACACCGATAAAAGTGGTCCGGGTCTTCCACACAACACTGCTCCGGTTTGACACAATCGCTGGGAAACCTGACCAGTTATAACGAGATGAAGGGGCGCCGCCCCGATGAAATTCCCACACATCTCTAGACCTACGTGGCAACGTTTGGAACTAATTAACACAGTTATGAGCCAGCTACGCAATACCGAGGGTACCCCCACAGTCCCGTCCGAAGCTCTTGACGATCCACCATGCCTCATGGGAAGAATCACCACGGCGTCGCTCCCCGCTCTTGAAGAAAATATTCCGCAGACCGATACAGGTGCCAGGCGTACTGCGCCTGCAGCTTTTCAGCGGATGTACGCGTCACAATTGCAGCTCCCCCCCTCCCCCTGTTGAGACCCGGCGCTGGATGCGTAGGGTCTCTGCCCCCACAGCTGTCGTCACGTCTCCCCTGGACGATGATGCACCCGCAGATTGATATCGGTGGCAGGCGTACTGCACTTGCAGACTTGCAGCGGATGAATACGTAATGGTTTCAGCTCCCCTCCCATTGCGCCCTGACGCTGGATGTGTAGGGTCTCCCCCCCTCCCCCAACGGCTGAAGTCACGGCCCCTCTTTAAGGTCATACTCCCGCGGATTTATACAGGTGACAGGGTTCTGCAACTGCCCCTGGTCGCACCAGGCCCTGGCTGAGGGCCCCAGCTGCCGCGTGACCGCACTGCCTCAGTGTCGGTCTTGAAGTCCCCTCTACTCCTTACGCAGTGCCTCCCCGCGTTTGCTGTCGACCTCTGGTTCATGGCCCGACTTTGAATCACCCAATCACAAACAAGGCACCGACAATACTTTGATCTTATTGGTCGGACGTCATGGCCTCAACTTAAAATACCACGCCCTTTCCACACAATCAGAACAGTGTAGACTTAAAATTACATTACACGGAAATTACATTACACGCACACAGATTGCTAGGTTATAAATCGGACTCAGATTTGCTCTCGTTTAGTTAACGGTGTGTTTTCGCTGTGGAAGGATGTGTCCAATCTTGATATGAAAGTTTTTTTTAACGCTAAGGACAAACGAGGCTATGTGTTATTTGTCATGAGGAAATAAAATCAAGCAAATCAAGTTCCATGTTTCTGCTTTCGTCATCTCAAACGTCACCATCATCCTGAGTATGATAATCTTGAAAAATAACGAGAAAATAAAAGCTCTATGGACGCAAAGGGTGTGTAACATATTAAGTCGAACCTGGGTTTCCAAATATTGAGGTAGAAAGTGACCATCGGCGTGAGAGCGGTAAATAAAATGAGTTACCTATAACATTTTATCAAACTACGAATGAAGATTTATGTGAAAATGGCTAAAGCAAACGGGGGGGGGGGAGTGTACCCGAACTTCAGACGCTATGGAAAAGAATGATAATAAGGAAAAGAATGAGAATATGGGTAAAACATGTGAAGTTTTACCCATATTCTCATAAAACAAATGTTTATCTGACTATAAAAAATAAAAACGAATGTTTATCTGACTTTGTTTAAAAATTGTTGGTAATAAAACATGATGAGCTTAAATCATGTCTCAAACGAATGATTGATAGGAAAATTGTGTACATTTCTGATATGTGCATGAATATACTGAACGGGAATGTCAGCTAAAGCTAGAAATATGCTGAAAAGATTCAATGTCATAAACATTTAAATAAAAAATTGGGGTCGAGTAGAAGTTCGCTAAAGCAAATAAACAAACTTTTGGTTACAAGGGTAGGAATTGAAGTGATGAATAAATTACCACCAAAGGTATCTATCCATCTAAAATGTGTACTAAATCATTTTTTCACTAAGGGGAGAAGTCTAGAACCCATGAAAGGTTGTGCATACAAACAGGAACTCGTGGAGTGTGATAGGCCGGATGAATACACAATAAATTTAATAAAAAGTCGATCTGTACGCGGAAGAAACAATTCTATATCGTATATTCAGATTACCCGGAAGCTCAACAGGTTTGGATTAACGAGCAAGAGCTGGTCAAATAATGAACGTTCGATATACATAATTGAGAGCTGAAGTAAACAAATGGAGTTTTCTGTACCAATAACCTATATTAAATACAAATGGGATAGAAAAGTACTCCAATTCATCCCAGAGCGTGTCAGATATCGACACTTAAAGCTGACAAAAAAAGTTCTAACAGAAAAACAAAATGATGCGAAATATGGACATTGGAAATATTTTTCCTATAGTGAAACATTACAGAACACATAACGGTTATAAAATCAACATGTAACAAATAATAGCTAATGAAAAAAATCTCCACGAAAAGGTAAACCTACATTACTAAATAAAAAATGTATATGAACAGTATTCCATATTCATACAATTCGCCCCAAAATTCAACGAAAACAATCAAACAATCCGTGAAATATATTAACATAACTATCAAAATAACTAAAAGTGGCGTAGTCCTTGACTGAATCAGCATTTTATCCTTCTACGGTGAATGCACATTTTCTACTTAGGGCGATCAAAACAGAACCAACATCATTTATCATTTCCGAAAATCCAATATTTCAACAGAAATAAAGCGAAATAATCTAATAAAAATTCTAATCATGCAATAAAACCGTACATAAAACCTACTAACCAAATATGACGTTGCATGTATATTAAAAATAACGACTAAATTTGTGACTAACGACTTAAAAACCCTTACCACCACTGACATAAGCGAGCAAGGTTACATGAAGCAGCACCCAACGAAAATAATCCAAGTTAACGTGAAGAAACGATATGCAACACGGCAATATAATAAACTCACGTAACGTAATCTAATACCAATATCCTATATTTGATAAATTACAATATAACACGACGTCAAACTGATAACTGAAACATTACATAAATCCTATATTAACACATAATACTGGATCTGTATTGGTACGTAAACTACCATAGAGCATAAGGATCGCATGGAACCTACATTTTTTCTAGTTCAAATTCCTATGCACCGGTAACAATACACTGAATGTAACTTTTTAAATCAGAAATATCTGGTCAATTGCTACAGATCAGAGCCCATTTTCTCCAATGTCAAGTTAAACAGGAGTTACATCTTACATTAACACCGAATCCTAGCATAATTTCGAACAATACAGTCTCTCTAATTTGATGTAGCAGGAAGCAACAGTTATCTGTTGGATAAAATTTCCTACATGCAATAAATTAATACGGTATACAGTAAACAAACAAGAAAAAACCACCTTGTAACAAAACAAATGTTCTATATCTTTAGTATCTACGCCAATAATCGCAAACGGACGTAAAACAAACATAAAACATCAAAATGATACAGTACCCGACCAAATTTTGCTTGAAAAATGTGCTGTGTAAAAGATGCAAACGTACCAAATCCTAAATTTATGTGACTATAAAATAACCGTTCAAAATTCCAAAACCAAAACAATTTAACGAATACCAACTTTCTATTACTACGCACAAATAACACAATATAATAACTTACAATAAATCCATTTCGTTTACATAAGCTCC
>SDVV010014413.1:0-14810 GCA_016164225.1 Gammarus roeselii | reverse complement strand
ATCTAAAAAAAAAATGAAATAAAAATGTTACAATATATATATATATATATATATATATATATAAATATAGATTTAAGGTGAGTTTTAAGAGCAATTAGGTTAGTGTATATATTCGTATATACAACAGCAATAAAAGTAAAGGAGGCTCCACCTTCATTACCCAGAACCCCGGGTAGAAGCCGGGGATCAAACATTAGGCAGGACCATGCCCTATCGGAGAGGGGCTGACGGCCCCTCCAGAGCGTCGCACTCAAACAAGTCTGTAAGAAAGAAAGACGAGCCCCCAAGAATTTTCTCATCAACAGGAGACCTGACTCAGGAACGCGTTTCGAAGCTTGACGCGAATATAACCGAAATGCAAAGTACTCTGGGCAAGATATGCAAAGTGATGGGCCTCCCCGAGCTGGAAAAGGAGGACTGCCCGTTGCCCTACAGTGAAGTCGGCGAACGTCTCACTAAACTCGAGAATCTTTGTGCAACTATGAATGCCCGACTGGAGGAGCTGATGAAGAAGATAGAGGCCAGGTAACCCGTAACCTGTTCGTGTGTTCCCGCCTCTGCCCTTTCTGATAACATCGCTCTCCTCCCAGCCGAAATTCGTAACGCCCGAACACCAAATAACACAAAGAGAAGACAATACAGACTATTTGATGACTACAACCTATTCAACAACGGCCCTAAATTCCCCGAACACTTGAAAATAACATTCGATTCCAATGACAGACCGGATATTTGCACATATAAACTACGAGAAGAACTGGGCTCCATGACTGGCCGTCCAATTCTCAACTTCGCCGCCAGCGGTGACGATAGCTTCACATTAAAGTAGACACAAAACTTCAAAGTGACACTATACTCTCCAGAAACAGAATATGCAAAAAACCTTGCAAAATCATACCACACCCAACTTTTTCCGTGAGTTCAAACCTGATTTACATCGAGCATCTCCCGAGTGATGAATTCGACGAATTCATCACCGGACTCGTCCAATACGAGAAATGTATAGTTGAAGCGAAAATCACACCAAAAATCAAACCAAGAAGAAACACCACCACGGCATTTCTGCTAAAATTCAATTGCCCCACCCCACCTAACTACATAAACATACCTTTCTTGACGCCAAAACCAAGGTTACACCCTTCGAAAGACGTCCGATGCGATGCTATAAATGCCAGAAATACGCACACAAGAGCCAAAATTGTAACTGAAAAGAAGGATGCTCACACTGCTCCCAGGACGACCACGATAAGCGAGACGATCCCTTGTCGTGCCCATCCGAAGAACCTCACTGCTTTTACTGCAAAGTAAACTGCCACCCTATGGGACACGAAGTCTGCCCCCATATTCAAGACTGAGAGAGAGATCCTGCAATACCAAACTGAGCACAAAGTCGGGCGACCAGAAGCTGCGGCCGCGATTCGCTCCCCCCAAGATCAGCATCATTCCCTACCCACTTCTTCATAACGCTTGTAGATAGTGGTGCAAACAAAGTTGTCCCCTCACTGAACCCATTTGCCAGGATGAACTCGCTCTCCAAACAACTGGGAGGCAGACCGATAAACATAAACCGACAGGACGCCTTAAAAATGTTCAACGAAGAACTGATACCCCAGAACATTGATCTACCATGCATCGCACTCGACTCAAATATCTCAACGACTACTACTCAGCCCATCATAATGTTTAAAAAAAACTCCATAGAAGAGAAACGTGCTCGCTCAAGAAGCAAACACGAAGATCGTACTCCCTCGTCCTCTTCCTCCTACAAGAGCACTCACAGCCGAGAACCCAGTGAGTCTAGGAGATCATGTTCTACAGAAAGCGGACGCTCATGCGAACGCTCTCGATCTAGGACACCTGGGCCTCATAGACAAGAACACCACAAAAGTTCCTACAAACCACAAGACCGCTCCAGACCACCAAAATCTGGGGTGAAACAAATCCGAAAGGAACAGCAACACAATACTTCAGTGGAATTGCCAGGGACTTGGAAGCAAGAAAGATGAATTATTATCGCTAATCTCCACCCATAAACCTTTGGTGGTAGGCCTCCAGGAGATCAAACTTCGCGACACAGCCACCGTTTCTATCCCTCAATACGTCATACACCGTCGCGAAGGTCACAATAATGTTACTGCACACGGCGAAGTGGTACTTACGATCCATCAAAGCATACCTCACCACCCCTTTCCTCTGAGAACAGAACTCAAAGCTGTCGCAGTGAAAATATGTATCTCAAGACCTATTGCGGTGGTATCTATCTACTCGTCACGTAACCACGACCTCACGGAGGCACTAATGACCGATCTGCTTAACCAACTGCATCATCCCGTACTTCTCCTTGGAGACTTCAACAGCTACCACGAAATGTGGGGATGACCCAGAGGGGTCATAATGACCAACACCATAGACACTCACAACCTGGATCTTCTTAACGACGGACAACCCACACGGATCACCCTCGAAAGCGGAACCGCCATCGATTTATCAAACTTTTCCCCTACTTTAGCTCCCCAACTTGTTTGGGGAGTCCTGCCTTCAACACATGACAGTGATCACAACCCAGTGATCAAATCGCTCCTTAATAACCGTCCAAACAATCCTGACGCACAAGAATTTCGATTCAACTGTCGGAAAGCCAGCTCGGAGGAATACTCGACACATGTCGCATGGGACGATGTGGAGGGCCTTACCAAAGACATTTCAGAGCACGACCTTATCATAAATCTATACGAAAAATTCCAAAGTGCAGCTACTGCATGCATTCCCCAATATGTACCCTCAACCTTTTTCCCAAAACCTTGGTGGTGCCGAGAGGTACACGAAGCGAGGGATCGGCGTGACAGGATGTGCGAGGCCTCCCGCCGCGCACGTTCCCCCAGGAACCGAGTAGCTTGGAAAAAGGAAACTGCCGTGTTTCGCAAACTTAGCGTGAAAATAAGCGAGAAAGCTGGACCCAATTAGTTAACAGTCAATTGAAACACCCCTCTTTGCCAAGTGTGGGGAAAAATCAAACGTATCCAAGGTCGCCCCGAGCAACCTATCCACATGCTGTCGGACGGAGACACTGTCTATTCTTCAATCGCGGACAAACTAGCTCAGACTTTCAGCCAAATATCACAATCCACAAATTATACGGCTTTTTTTCAACGGGAAAAGATCCTAAGAGAAAGGAGCACTCGCGAAATCTCACCCGGGCCAGACCGAGTGAACATCATCATGATCAAACACCTTCATGACAACGCTCTCCAGCACCTACTAAATGCGTTTAATACGTTAAATTCGAATTCATTCTTTCCCAACCAATGGCGGGAATCCGTAATTATCCCGATACCCAAACCCGGAAAATGTCTCGGCGACCCGCAAACCTATCGTCCCATTGCCCTAACTAGCGTCCTATGTAAGACTGGAAAGAATGATCGACTCTCGTCTAGTCGACTAACTCGAAATGCATGGAGGCCTTAACAACATCCAGTTCGGTGGCCGTAAGCGCCACTCCACAACGGACCACCTCGTACATACCGCCCTACGGTGGAGTCAGCATTAACTTCGCTTTGGGACTCCGGTGGAATATGGGAGCAACAAAACAACAACACCTCGTACGACTAGAATCAGACATTAGACAGTCCTTCGTCCGCAGAGAACATATGGTTTCCATTTTTTGGACGTTGAAAAACCATACGACACTACGTGGAAATACGGGATCATGAAGGATCTCCACCATGAAGTTCATTTTATAGATCATTAACACTTTATTTTAGTATTTTTTTATTTCTTCTTGCTTGGGCACTATTATTTTTCTTTGTTCTTTTTTCACAGTGACAAATTTTGAATTGGTTATTATTATTTTATGTATCTAGGTTAGTTGAGACAAGGTGACCCAGGAAGGGGAGGTTTTCGTGGGACCCGCGGGACTCGGGGACCCGGTGTTCCGACAACCCGGGGGACTTGAAAAACCGGGTGGATTTGGGGGCGTCCACTTGGGCCTTTCTGAGGCCCTTTGGGACACCCTTGAGACCCTTTAGGACCCTTTTGAGAAACTGAGGGACCCTTTAGAGGCCCCTCTGAATCCTGGAACCTCTGCTCCCCCCTCCCAGGGCTGTAAAACCCATACTCCGTAAAATGCTTATGTGAGATGCTTGAGTGAAACAATTACCCATTACAGTTCGCGGATTGCTGGCGCTGAGGGCGAGGGTCGCGTCGAGGCTGGTTAAGGTGCATCGAGATCAGTCGAAACATATTGAGGCGAGTCGAATTCGTCACGACAAGCCGAAACTGGCCGAAATGATTAGGGACAATCCGAGATGAGCAGAGGCGAGAGGTCTCGAGGAGCTCGGGAAGACCCGGAAGACATGGGTCCCCCTTCGGGATTCATCGGGCTCTTATGCGACCCAAGAGACCAATGCCCCCCCTCATGTACTATCCCTTGAACAATCAGTGCGAAATCGATAATCTGAGCAGTTTTTCTGCCCATGACGAACCTGCTCTTATTTTGTTTTTTACGATCCACAATCTTATAACGCTGGTGTATTTGTGCGGGAGTTCGTGTTTGTGATTTTGTCAATGAGTATTTTGTCTTCAGTCTGTGCTCGCTCGCGCGTGCACGGACCATATGCAGTTTCTGGGGTTGACTTGGACTGCGCAGCTATAAAACCTTGTGATGCGTTGCGGTTGGAGTCAATCTAATCTGTGAAGTCATTGACCTTGTACCAATTTCGACGATGCTGTCTGTGCGCACTGTCGCGCGTGCATGTTATTCCTGGAGTTCTGAGTGGCTGGAGGCGGGAATTGGTTTTGTCTGAGTCTTTATCATGCCTGAATAAATAAATTGTACTTAAAATCAAGTAGACCGCGTAGCTGTAAACATTGTGTTGCGTTGCTGTCTGTTGTGGTTTTGTCCGTGTAGCTGTGAACCTTTTACCAATTTCGACGATACTATCTGTGCGCGTAGGCGTATGGACATATAACTCATGAGATTCCGAGGGGTTGGAGGCGAGGATTCGTTTCGTTTCATCTGAGTCTTTATCTTACCTAAATAAATAAGTTGTATTTATACAACTAAACCGAGTAGCTGTAAATATTGTGTTGCGTTGCTGCCGGAACTGAATTTGCCCGTGTAGCCACTGACCTTGTACTAATCTCGACGATGCTATCTGTACGCACTAGGGTGCATACATATCACTTCAAGCTCTAAAGAATTGGAAGCGGAGGTCCGTTTCGAGCAAGCGTTTTTTCTTTTGTGCACCAGCGTGCGTCTGACATTGCTAAAATTTCACTTTTTTCCTAATGGTAAAAGCGTTGTTTTGTTTTTCCTCGCACACTTAAGCGTGCGAGCCTACTGGAATCAATGATCTTTGAGCTCTACGGGGGAGCCTAATATGACTCACGTTGAGGCTCTGGTGGAAATGAGGCTCAAATTAAATAAAAATCCACCGTAAAGGTTTTTGCGGTCGCCTACCACGTTTCATCCACCAATTTCTACAAAGTCGCACCTTCAAGGTCAAGATTGGCGACACTCAGTCTCCATCATATCCGCAAGAAATGGACGACCCCCAGGGAAGCGTCCTCAGTGTCACTCTTTTTATCCTCAAAATCGATCAGTTAGCAGACATCCTTACCCAAGACGGAAGACTGCCCTCATCACTATACGTAGACGACCTACAAATAAGCTATTGACACCCCAGCCTCAAAACAATTCAACATGAACTCCAGAAGTGCCTAAACCTAGTCGGGAACTGGGCTTCCCTTAACGGATTCCGATTCTCGCCCTCTAAAACTATGCGTTTTACCTTGTGCCCGGTTTACTTCTGGAACCAGCCCTAACGCTCTTCAACACTCCTCTAGTATACGAAGAAACGATAAAATTCCTGAGTTTTCTGTGGGATCCTAAACTCACGTGGCGACCCCACATTGCAGCCCTGGCGATTCGTTGCAAAAGGTCGACTGGACTCATCCAATCGGTAACATCCCTGGAGTTCGGTGCCGACATGGACACCGAAATGACGCTGTTCGGCTCAGCAGCCTAAACTACTCTCGACCATCGCAAACAATGCTTTGCGTATCACAACCGGCGCGTTCCGCTCCACCCCAATCGAATCCCTTAACGTGCGCGCTAACGAATTTCCACTTCCGCTCCGGCAAGACAAACTTTTGCTACAATACTAATTTTAAACTAGAAGTCTAATCAACATTCCAGCAATCAGCCACATCACCAGCATATCCGATAAGCGCCTTTTCGCGGTTAAAGAGAACATGTGCTCACCGTTTTCCCTTCGTGTGAACAAACTGCTGACCTCGCTGAACATCAATCGTGAAGCTATTAGGCCTTCATTCTCCTACCGAATTCTTCAAATTAACACACCAACATGAATGATCAACCCACCACCGGTCCACCTGGACATGTAAGTGGACCCTAAAGCAACTACTACAACCAACGCGTACCGTTAGTAATTCCTAATACTACACGAGAAATAATATTTTGAGCACCGCTAAATACACACCGACGGCCCCGAAACCGCGAACGTAGTGGGCCGCCACTGTGTGCGGGGACATCCCACTCTCAGCCACCCTCCCACAAGCCGCCTTGTGTTCTCTGCGGAGCTCCACGCACTCGAGCTAGCCATCTCTATTGCCAAAACAGATCACTTCACCAAATACGTCGTATTCTCAGACAGTCTGAGTGTCCTCACCCAGCTTAAAACACTGCACTATGAACATCCAGTTTTACGTAAAATGAAGCACGATCTCTTTGTGATGTCCGAGATTGGTCAGGCAGTTGAATTCAGCTGGATCCATGAGCACGCGGGAATAAGAGGAAACTAATTTGCGGACTCGCTTGCTAAACTGGCATCAGCTCACCAAGAACAATTTTTCGCAATACATTACCCGGACTGGTTTCCTATTATCATCTCCCATATAACATCCCGATGGGATAAAATGTGTCAACTAAGTACACAAAAAAATGCTTTCTGTCAAACCCTCAGTCGGAAAATGGAAAAAAAAGTTCAGTAACAGAAAAAGTCCAAGTGCTCATCAACTGCTTGTGCACGGGGCACACGTGGATAACTCACAACCACCTGATGGATGTCAGCGTAGGACCAAACGCGCCTCCTTGCCTCTATTGCCACTAAGTGGCTATCAGCGTGAAACACAACTGATGGATTGCAACGCGCTCGCGGCAGCTCGACGAACGTTCATAAATCCCCCGTGCAACCTACAAAGTCTACTCACGGACCCTACCTACCGTACAAATTTTATTGATTTGTGAAAACACACACCGGACTATACGAAACTGTCTAAATCACTAACACCTGTGCAAGTGAGGTGGTCTCTCCACCCCATTACGCACAGAAATAACAATACATTTACGAAGATACGCGTTAACTCTTTACTCTCTTGTACGCACTAGTACGCGAACATGCCACTATTGAAATATGTACTGACTTAATCTTGACAAAACTAATATTTTCGCACGCAAGGCCGTGTGAACTTGAATTAATGACTCGCGCCCTACGGGGGAGCCTATTATGACTCAAATTGAGGCTCCGGTGGAAATGAAGCTCAAATCGAATCAAATCTACATCTTTACTATGAAATTCGGCTTGCTGCCTCATGATGTTTACATAGGCTGAACCTTGAGTTCAGTCCGAGAATATATATTCCTAATCCCAGACTGATACAACTGCCAAAATTTGGTTATCGAAGCGATGCCTGTCTATCAAAAGATGGTACACGTACATGTTTCCTCTGCGGTGAAGTCGCACGTGGCCTCAATTGTAACCGACCTCTTTATGCACCAAGTGCTCTGAAAATCGCCTTGCATCATCACTCAATTCTATTACTGACTTGGAAAGGAAAACTCTAGATTCAAATTAGAAAGCGCTCCTGCTACCCTGAGGTCAACAAGCCAGCTTTCTAGCTTTGCAGCAGTGACGGAAGGGATACTCTCTGCTATGGCTCCTTCCAATCCACCACACGATTTCTACTTTCGGTCCGGTACCAAAAGAACATTGACTCCAGCACACTAGACAGCTTTGGCACTCTAATCTCCTCTCGAATTGATCTCGACAAGGTTCATCCACACAATCAGGCACCTCGGGAACCCTATCGGAGCTGCTTTTCTCTATTTCTACCTCGCCCCATACCTGACTAGCGAAACGACACGCAATGGGAGTCAAAGTTCTGGAAGTGGACAGATACCTACCATCGCTGAATACAGCTCAACATGAAGAAATACCACCACCGCAGCTCATCTCTCACCAGCCCCGCATGATGAAAGTTTATCTCCTTTTACTGACAACGATCAAACCCACTCCGCTTCAAACTCACTCAACCGAGACCCTTTGTAGTAACCATGCAGGCCAACAAGAATCCTCCTCAACCCAAAACTCCTTCTGCTTGCCGAATGAACGAACCTCTTCGCTCCACTCATGACATCCCAATTCGGAGACTCTCGCGCGTCGCTAACCAGAGCTAAACGCTGGAAACTGTAACTGGAAACGACCCTCCGTTGACCCAAAACTACAAAATAAGCTCAAGCAATACTCGTCGACCACGGCTGTCAGGCCATGAGTGACACGGCGAAGAAAAGTATATTTAATAGGACTACACTAGCTCATGTATAAACCATAACTTTTCTGACCCATATTCTTCATGTCGTGTGCACTCATCCTTCAATGGAACATTAGAGAATATTTTGCTAACTATGCTGAACTACTGAAACGAATTCAAACCAATTATCCAATTGTGGTTTGCCTCCAGTAAATCTGCTAGAGATATACAACCAGCTTCCTCCAGTGGGCACAAAGCCGCCACATACATTCTATTCTACTTTCTAACCCATCGCGCCCTACGGGGAGCCCATTATGACTCCCGTTGAGCCTCTTGTCGAAGTGAGGCTTTACAATGTTTGGAGAAAGACAGGTCTAGTGACCTACCTGTAGCCTTCACTTCGTGTTTGGCAAACGTCATGGATAAGATTGTGAATGCCACACGGACCCTAGAACAGAAGAAACAAACTCACTCCTCGCCCCTTTTTTAATTTGGGTATTAGAAAGAGGCTACCGACGCACGATGCACTGCAACTTGGTGTGACTGCTCTTCAAGGTGCCTTGGGCCGCAAACAACACATCGGTTGCACTTTTTTTGACCTTTGGGAGGCAAATGATACAACCTGGCGGTATGCATTCTTCATCAGTACATCATGCGCGGAGAGTCTTCCTGGTTAAAATCACATTTGAAACGTAAATGCTCAAGGTGAGTGGGTGCACTAGATGGCGTCCTCTTTTCTATTGCATTGGCAATTGCAAGCAATAAGATCCCGGGAGTACTCCCTCCCGCTGTCTACTTTTTGGAACAAATATTCGTCCCAAACTAGCTTGGCAGCACAACGTGCAGCAGTTCAATTCATCATTCTTAGAATTTATCCCTCGCTGGAGCATATCGCACTTCATCAGGCCAGCCTACATTCTTCCGCGTGACGGAAGCCTACTTTCATCACTATACATGGACGAACTACAAATAGGCTACAGAATGTCTAAATTTTTTTGGGAGCTGGGCTTCCCCAAACAGATTCCGATTCTCGCTCTCTAAAACTAAAACCTTGCCCCTTTAGGCTTGTGCCCGGCTTACACCTGTGACCAGCCCTAACGCTGCAAAACACCCCTCTAGTGTATGGAGAATCGATAAAGTTTTTGGGCCTTGCATGGGACCCAAAACTTGCGTAGCAACCCCATATTGTAGCCCTGGAGACTCGCTGCAGAAGGTCAACGGGACTTTTCTCTTTGTAACACTCCTGAAATTTTGTGTTGACATGAACACCTTAAAATAAGGTTCCTGGGTCTTGTATGGGATCCTAATCTCACATGGCGACCCCGTATTACAACCCTGGAGACTCGCTGCATCAAGTTAACCTCCCTGAAATTCTGCACCGATAGGGACACCGGCATGACGCTGTTCAAAGCAATAATATGCTCACGCATTGACTGTGAAGCCGTTGTTTGCGGTTCAGTAGTCAAAACCATTCTCGAACCCCTCTCGATCATCGCAAGCAACGCTATGCGTATCTCAACCGGCGCGTTCCGCTCCACTCCCATTGAATCCCTTAACGTGCTCGCTAACGAGCTTTCACTTACGCTCCAGCGAGACAAACTTTTGCTACAAAACTATTTTAACACTAGAAGCCTCATCAACAACTAAGCACTCAACCACATCACCAACACTTCCGATGAACGCATTAACCGTGATGCCTTAATTCTCCTACCGAATTCTCCAAATTAACACTCCAACGAGGATGATCAACCCACCTCTGGTCAACCTAGAGCTGCAAGTATACCCTAAAGAAACTACTCCAATTACCTCGTACCGACTGGAATTTCTGAGACTACTCGAGGAACAATATTCAGAGCACCGCCATATATACACTGACTGCTTCAAAACCGCAGACGGAATGGGAGCCGCCGCTGTGTGCGGGGATATACCACGCTCGGCTACCCTCCAACTAGCGGTTTCTGTGTTCTCTGCCGAACTTCACGCACTCGAACTAGCAATGTCTATTGCAGAAACGGATTGTCTCCCCAAATACGTTGTATCTTCGGACAGTCTGAGTGCCCTCACTCGGCTCAAATCTTAGCACTATGAACACCCTGCTCTACGTAGATCCATTGTAGCCAGGGGACCTCAGCCCACCTCCTTGCCTTTTCCTTCCTTTATTTCTTTTTCACTACGAAAATTTTTGTCCGCTGAAGTAATGCAAGTGCATTTGAGCAAGAGTCTGTTTGTAACCCTGTGTATAATCCTATTTTTTTCAGTCTGTGCACGCTGACGCGTGCACGTACCTCATGTAAGTTACGGAACTGATCTGATCCGCGTAGCTGGAAGCTTTGTATTTTTTGGAATTGTGTTGAAATTGACCCAATCCGTGTAGCCCTAAACCTTGTACTCTACTCGACTGAAGTACATGTGCGCCCTATTGCGCGTGCATTATACACTCGAAATTCTAAATTGTAGGCAATGGTGATTTGTTTTGTCGAAGTATTATATCAGCGAGAGTATGTGCCTCAGCTGAAATCTTCAAATAATTCTGATTTTAGCTACTTGATTTTTTTTGTCAACAAAAGTGTGCGAGCCTACCAGAATCGATGATCTTCATGCCCTACCGAGAAGCTTGCAATGACTCATAGAGGTTCCAGTGGAAATGAGGCCCAAATCAACTCTGAATTCTTTTTATGTATATATAATCTGTTCCTGTCGCAAAGTTTTTCAACCTAAAACTTGAATGCTAATTGTTTTATTTGAAAGCGGTCATGTGATCCAATTTATTTGTAGAAGTATGGAGGATGCTGGTAGGCATGATTGTTCAACTGTGGGGGAGGATGTCAAAGTAATGGAAGATGCTGGTAGACATGATTTTTCAACTGTGGGGGAGGATGTCAAAGTAATGGAGGATGCTGGTAGACATGATTGTTCAACTGTGTCAGAGGATGTCAAAGTAATGGAGGATGCTTGTAGACATGATTGTTCAACTGTGTCAGAGGATGTCAAAGTAATGGAGGATGCTGGTAGACATGATTGTTCAACTGTGGCAGAGGATGTCAAAGTAATGGAGGATGCTGGTAGACGTGATTGTTCAACTGTGGCAGAGGATGTTAAATTTTTCTTATAATTTCAGAAAGATATATTTTTCATGCATGTGTTGTAGCAATTCTTAATGTTTTATTAAATTTATTCATACATTTGGTGGGACCTCCAGAACATGCCTGTTACCCTAGCGGGAAAGTTTTGGGAGTCTTGTAATTTAAACAGAAACTAGTCATCAATGAGCAAGAACCACTAGCTAGCTCTAAAGTAACTAATTTCGTCAGTAGCTAGGTGGTCACTCTTTCTGTGACATGGCAGTTCCTGCATTTCTCACAGATGTTACTGTGCCTCTACTCTGCTTGGAGCCAAAACACCTTACATCTTCTTTTGCTGCAACACATGGACTGAGTGGCAGTGGACTGAAGAGGTGCCGGCAACAGCTTCAGTCAGCTACAATGTTTGAAGATGACAAGAGATGCATAGCATTGTTTTCTCAAGATGCTTCTACTGCTCAAGAAAATGATCCAGAAAACGTGTTTGTGAAAGAAGAGGATGAATTTGAAAGTAATCATGAACCATCAATCAAGGAAGAACCATTGCATTTGGATGGAACCAAGCATGGAGAAGATGCTAAAGTCTTTGGAGGAACTAGTGCTGAATCAAGTGTGAGTGGCTCTTCTCCTGCCAAAAAGCTGCCTACTCGCTCTTCAGACCTGATTGTAATAGATGGACCATTTACATGCAACCATTGCGAGTACAGTACCTACCTTAAGAATAACTTTATTTCACATAGTTTCATTCACAGGGGTGTCCAAGATGATTTAGTCAAATCGACAGACTGCGGGTTCAGGACCAATTATGCAGGTGACAAGAGAAACAGTGAGATATCATATGCCTGCAACCATTGCGAGTATAGTACTGACCTTGAAGACCTTCTTGAAAAGCATCTCCGCACTCATGAGACTGGCAGAGCTAAACCATTTACTTGCAACCAATGCAGGTACAGTACTGGTCAAAAAGGCCATCTCAACATACATCTTCGCACACATGAGAGTGACAGAGCTAAATCATTTGCCTGCAACCATTGCTCCCACAAAACTGATTGCAGAAGCAGTTTAATTAGACATCTCCGCACACATGAAAGTGGCAGAGCTAAACCATTTACTTGCAACCAATGCTGGTACAGTACTGATCAAAAACGCCATCTTAGCATGCATCTTCGCACACATGACCGTGACAGAGCTAAACTATTTGCTTGCAACCATTGCTCTCACAAAACGGATTGCAGAAGCAGTTTCATTAGGCATCTAGGCACACATGAGAGTGGCAGATCTAAACCATTTGCTTGCAACCAATGCGGGTACAATACTGGTCGTAAAAGCCATCTCAAACTACATCTTCGCACACATGAGAGTGGCAGAGCTAAACCATTTGTTTGCAACCAATGTGGGTACAGTACTGATCGTAAAGGCCAACTCAAATTGCATCTTCGCACACATGAGAGTGGCAGAGCTAAACCACTTGCTTGCAACCAATGCAGGTACAGAACTGATACTCAATACTGTCTCAAAATGCATCTTCGCACTCATGAGCGTGACAGAGCTAAACCATTTGCTTGCAATCAATGCAAGTACAGTACTGATCAGAAAAGCCATCTCAACAAGCATCTTCGCACACATGAGAGTGACAGAGCTAAACCATTTGCTTGCAACCATTGCTCTCACAAAACTGATTGTAAACGCAGGTTCATTATGCATCTTCGCACACATGAGAGTGACAGAGTAAAACCACTTGCTTGCAACCAATGCAACTACAGTACTGATCAAAAAAGCCATCTCACCAAGCATCTTCGCACACATGAGCGTGACAGAGCTAAACCATTTGCCTGCAACCATTGCTCTCACAAAACTGATTGCAAACGCAGTTTTATTATGCATCTTCGCACACACGAGAGTGGCAGAGCTAAACCATTTGCTTGCAACCAATGCGGGTACAGTACTGATCATAAAGGCCGACTCAAATTGCATCTTCGCACACATGAGAGTGACAGAGCTAAACCCTTTGCTTGCAACCATTGCTCTCACAAAACTGATTGCAAACGGAGTTTCATTGAGCATCTTCGCACACATGAGAGTGACAGAGCTAAACCATTTGCTTGCAACCAATGCAAATACAGTACTGTTCGAAAATTTAATCTCAACATGCATCTTCGCACACATGAGAGTGACAGAGTTAAACTATTTGCTTGCTACCATTGTAAATTCAGTACTGATCGTAAGACGCATCTTAAAAAACATATTCTAGTCCATACTCTGGAATGAACCATTTGTTTCAGACATTGTGAGTGAAAAACTATTAAAGGCCCTGTCACATCACACCTCATTCATCAATCAATTTGTTTGCAATGATTGTCGGTGCTGTCTGATTGACATGTCAACACCATCTCAGAATATCTTCATGACTGTTAGAGGTATGATGTTGTAAAAGCCATCTCAGACATATCTTCATGACTTCTAGTTGTGTGATGTTGTAGAGGCAATCTCAGACATATCTTCATGACTGTTAGAGGTGTGATGTTGTAAAGGCTATCCCAGACATATCTTCATGACTGTTAGAGGTGTGATGTTGTAAATGACTGTTAGAGGTGTAATGTTTTCTTGACATCTTTGCTGTGAAATGTACAGAAACTGACATCTGATCAAAGACAATAAATTATGCTGTATTTCTACCAAAATAATGCATAGCTTTACCAATTATATAATATTACGATCAGCTCTTGTTCCAACTTATCACCACCATTACCAAAAGATTATTTTGTATGCATCCAATAATGCTCTAAGAGGTGTGCGGTCTCCATCTCACCAAGCCACTCTTCTGCAGGCAGCCTAGTGACTGTAGTGCTAAGATGACTGTCCTATGTTGGGCTCCTGAGTTACTTCCTCCCACACATGAATAAGACAACTCTCATCATCAGTTTAGTGAAAATAATATTTCCCATTGTCAGTATATTTTTCCATGTATATATATATTTATTTTCTATTTAATGCCAAGCGGGCTGGCACCGGCCCACAGGTGTTTGTTACTGCTTCTGAAATTGTACTTCTTTCTAGCACTGTTGATATTTCTTGCACTGTGTGTGGATATTTGCTCCCATTCATGTGTGGTCAGAAGTGCAGTTCAAAAGTGGTGTGTATCTTCACCGTTTTGCGTGACTTTTTTGTGGCTCTTTCAAA
>SDVV010014412.1:0-14810 GCA_016164225.1 Gammarus roeselii | reverse complement strand
GTATAGTAGTACAAACAGATTCCTAAGGCTAAGAGGAGATAGAAGTGACCAAACGACTGAGATTGATGAGTTGGTTGTGCAAAGGGTCTGTGTGAAATACAAATAAAATGAAGAATGCTATTACTGAATTCTGGGAGGGACATAAAAAATGAAGTAAATGGAATGCATGAAACACCTTGCATGTTATTTAGGAAAAGAAAAGATACGGGAGAAATGATAGGGGAGATGAGTCATGCAGAGGTAATGAAATGTTGAGGAATATGATTGAAGGATGTAGGGTCAATAATAGGGATAGAGAAGGAGAGATCAAAGCAAATAAAGGAGACAGGAAAGTCATCAAGGTTTATCATTGAGTTGTTAGGATCATCAAATATAATTCTTGCAATTGGTGAGCCAAATTGATAAGCCCTATGTTCTTTTCTTACTTAAATTGTGAGAAGTTGGCAAGATATTTTCAGCCTCTGCAATATTTTTCTTTATGGTACGTAAAGCCAGGACTCACTTGCATGTGCAGCACAGATCTACTATGATTGGTTTCTCTTCTTTTTGCTTTGTGACTGATCATGACCAACAGCTAAGTACTCCTACATTGTGCACATCAGAACAGATAACATTACGGCCACAACATGCTGCTAGTTGCTAGAACTACGAGACTCGAGCACTGCCTGCACAACAAAATTTTGTAAAACAGTCAGGAAATTTGTTCATGCAATACAACATACTATAATCTATGGGCTACATCAGCTCAGCAAGAGCTTGCTCACAGTGAGTGATATCCGTCAACTGCACAACATCAGCTGGTAAGCCATTCCATGAACCAACACATCTCACACTGAAGGACCTAGTTCAGGCATCAAAAGAGCAAGGAGGAACCACAATCCTCAGCAAAAGATCCCTAGTGCTAACTCTCGGAGCCAGAGAAAACATATTTAGCAAATCCTAGTTGATCTCAATATACAGTTTGCCAACCCACCAGCCTTTGCAGACATTGCAGTTACCTCATGAATATGATGGTGGAATCTGAGACTTGTATTCACACTGAGACCCAGGTCTCTGTATGCAGTGACAAACTATTATGCTGAAGTAGCTACTGATTAACTGGAACCAGGGCATCAAGATCAATGCAACCTCGATAAAAGCGCAACACCACACACTTTGAAGTGACTGGACACCATGAAGAGTAAGATCAGTGTCTTTCTGTGGGTATCTCGGGTATATAACTACAACTTATACTCATGTGCAAATGCCTTGAATTTGCATGCACAACCAGTAGACACAATTAATGTAGATCAAAAACCCACTTTGCTTGTGTACAAGATACTCATAGAAGGACACTGATCTTGCTTTTCATGCTGTCCAGTCACTTTAAAGTGTGTTGTGTGTAGCGGTCCAAGGGCAGAGCAAGCCTTAAGGCACCACAGTACTGGTCACATCAACTGGGCAGCTCAATTTGCCACTCACACTTACTCATTGCTCTGCCTGTCTGCCCTTTAGAAATGCAGAAATCCAGGCCAGCAAGAACTACATACACCCAAGCACTCCATCTTGGACATGAGCACACCATGACTCACCACATCAAGTGGTTTTGAAAGTCAAGCTTTATGACATCCATGTTAAATCCCTCATCAAACCACCTCCCAACATCATCAAAGTCGACAGCAACGGTTCTCGTGCTGCCGTTACTCCGAAGACAATACTTATGAGGGGACAGAATATTATTGCTTTCAAGATACTCAGTCATGCAAGAGACAACCATTCATTCCATTGATTTGCAGCAAACCAAAGTCAAGCTCACAGGTCTGTAATTCAGGTGATCAGTGTAGGACACACCCTTGAATATTGGAACAACTACTGATATGCTCCACACCTCAGAGACTGTTCATGTCCTTACTGATTTATGAAAAATCAAACATAGAGAGAAGGAAAGCTCATCAGCACAGGCCCTCTGGACCCATACTGGAACTGGGATCAAGAGCCAAGAGCATGCGCTTGACCCCCCTCCCCCCTAGAGAAATCAACATCTGACGAACTTCTTGCAAATAACTGGAAAGGGGCTGGGTGAGAAGAAGCTGCACTGACAAAAATTGCTGAATAAGAGGCAGCCAAGAAAGCACACATCCCACCAGGATACTGTAATATCTCACCACTCAGCAGGTGGAGAGGACTAACAGCTCTGCTGGATGACCAATCTGTATTTCTGATATGAGCACGGGACGCTTATCAGGTCTGTTTATTCAATTTGATTTGTACTTCTTTAGGGAATCAATGAAAAAAAAATTGTAGTCCATATTCAGCTCACCAAATGTGTGTAGCTCCGCATGAGCAATGGCCGAGTTATGACCCTCTGCCCTCCTGAACCGCTTGTATTCATGCCATGCCATATTGTAAATAATATTTCGCTCCATGCAATCTGACCCGGCGGCCCCTAGAGATGAGCTGTGACGAATTCAAATTAAACTCTCGTTTTTGTTAATTCAAGTAGCGTAGTTGATAATGAAGTTGCATGTCTATAGTTTAATAATTTATCTATTTCCAAAAAAATTGAAACCCCATTGTCAGACGATGGAAATAAATGATCTAATAATAATATTAATATTACTAGTAATAACAATAATAATAACAATAATAATAATGCCTTCGACCGGCTTTGCGCAACAGCAGGGAATGCCCTGACTGCCCATGGGGGACCAGACTTGTGGGTGGAGTCAATTGTGCTCTTGATCAAAAGTTCAAGGGCAAGTCTAGGTAAAATCCACTGAACTACCAACCTGTTAGTCTGACCACTCTGTGCTGCAAATTTGGAAATGATAACTGTTCCATGTCTACTTGAGTTTCTTGATGGCCATGAGATTCCCTTTCCATGCCAGTTTAGATTCCAGCAATCTACCGGTGATCAGCTTCTCCATGCTTATTCAGGTGTTTAGGGCTAGGGATGATTGTTTTGTTGTGGGATGGTGTGCTGTTGTATTTTTCAATAACATTTGATGTGTTGTATTTTTCAATGGCATTTGATGTGTTGATTCACAAACTGGGATAACATGAGTTGGAGCTATTCTGCTTGTCTTGATTCATTGTTTTTTGGTTGATCAATCTATAGAGGTGGCTGCTGATGGTTGTTGCAGCAAGTCCAGAGAGGTAGTGAGTGTTGTTTCTCAGGGTGCAGTACTGAGTCATGTATAAAACGACCTGATTTATGTGAATCTCATCAGAAATGGAATTCTGTATTCTGTCATGTCATTTGCTGATGACTACAAACTGTACCTTTGGTTCAAGAGGGTGTTAAAGTCAGCAGTTGCAGGTGTGTCTTGCCTGTAGTTGGATCTGTCGAAAGTCAGCGCAATTGCTGCATTGTGTTGTTTGTTTGGTGGTTTGCCGAGTTGACTGATGAGGATTCTCTGGCTCTGCATCATCTGAGCTAGATTCCATGGAAATTTGTTCAGTTTCCCAGAGACCTAGATTTGGTGGTGTATGTGAAACTGAAATTTCTCCATCATGTCAGAGAAGTGGTCGGAAAGACATTAGGATTGGTCAACAACTTTCTGAGATCCAACATTTGTCATGGTCCTCACTTCACTGTGTATACTATATACTACTAGGGACCTCACTTCCTATGTGTACTATATAGCTGTAGTACACACTAGGCCTGTCATGGATTATTGTTTGTTTGTGTGGATTAAAGGTATTCTTGAGATTCGAAATTGCTTGAGTGTGTGCAGAGAAGAGAACTAATAGTGTGGATGGTCTGACTGAATTGGATTTCTTATCAAGACTGGAGCAATGTGGCTCATTTTATAGAAGGCGTAGACCATATTAAATGCTGGAGGATCATCCGTGGGTTGGATGGTGGTGCCTGCTTTTTTTCAGAAGGCTTCTGATGTGAAAACCCATGACCATTTCAAAACCTTTTGATGCCAACTTGTAACACAGACATCAAGAAGATTATTTGATGCAGTTTGTTCAGTTGTAGAGCAGCCCGACAAGTTATGTGGTGGAGTCAAATTCCCTGACCGCATTCAAGGAGCTACAGGGTAAGATTCTGGGGATGTCCTGTTTCAGTTTGTTTATCTAAAGACATACTTTTTCCTTATGTTAATCTCATGAATTCTGCTGTTTGAGTTTGTTTTGTTGCTTAGAAATCATCCGTCTTTTCCTTGTTAATCTCATGATCTAGACATCTGCCTGCCAGGTGCTCCATCTCCATGTGGGTGTCTTGGTAGCGGTTACTTATTTTAGGCACACTCCCGTGTGTATGTGCCGTGTGTGGGTAGGATGTCTTGGGTGTTGTTGTATTGACATGGTGTTGTGGTGTCGGATTGGTAGCTGTGCGGTTGTAGTGTGGGTGTCTAATTTATTGCATCTGTGCGCTTCTCTGTTGTTCAGTGGGCTGCACTGCATGGTGTGCTGTTTTTGCATCTTCTGTTCTCTATATCATAATGCTCCGCATGACTGAGCTGGTCTCACCTAGCCTTGCTCCTCACTGGCCTGTGTGGTAGCTGGGAGGTGAGGTGGGGGCGCTGCAGAGGTGAGAGACACACTGCAGATGGGGGGACAGGCAAGCCCAGCACAAATGATTTGTCATCCTGCATCATGCTTTACACATGCTTCACATGTTCAATGTTGACCAGACTATTCAGGTTAAGGTACACTCACTGAGTAAGCACACATTGTCTTCCTTGTAATGATTTGTTGTATTTGTACCTGCACCTAATAAAAGAAAGGTTGGAAATGTTGATATTTGAATGCAGATGCAAAGTGACCTACCTGTTATTCTGTAGGTAGAAAACAACCTGCCTGCAAGGTCCCATGTTGGTATCAAAAGCATGTCGTCTTGCAAGGTTCTTGCCTATTTAATGCTTTTGATAAAGCACTTTCTTTGTTACCGATAGTTTACAGTTTTGGGCAACAAACATCAAACAAATTTTTGAAGAACATATGTACAAAACATTACTGAAACCTCTGATTGCGCTGAGGTCAACTAAAAAGTAGAAATGGTATTGTAACAGAAGTTGAACCTCATGTTCCTATTTAACATCTTCTACCGACTGGCAGTCCAGACCCTAGGCTAGAATTTATACGTAGGTGGATTGTTTATTATTATTATTGGTCACTTTTTATTATTGGTAACTTTTTAATACCAGGACCTTATCATTGTCTTGTTATTTATTTATTGTATATCAGTTTTAAAAAGTTTATTGACCCAGTATCAGAGACACCATGTTCACTGCATGAGTGCTGACAGGCAAAAGGTTCCAGCTGACCTATTTTACAGCCATGTTAATCTTTGGGGGGTGTTCAGGAGAGCAGTCAGGTTCCAATAATGTGGGTGTGGATCAACTTGGGTTAGAAAGTTTTTCTTATGACACGACTTTGAGAGATTTGGCGACCCCGGCTGTATGGATGCATGGAAAAGGTCTACACCTTACATTCTGTCAACTGTGAACAAACCTAAATCTCAGGTGCTGCTATGCTAATGACAGTGCATCCTTCCTACTCAATAGCCTTGGTACACATCATCAGTCCTTTGATAAAGTTATTCAGACAGAATTTGGACTTGAACAGGTGGGACGATTGATTGCTGACAGTGACGTCCAACTTTGTGCTTGCTATATGTTTAATATAAACCAAAATGACTGTAACATTGGTACACATTCATTTATTTGGAATACACTGATACCACAAATTTTCAAAATTCTCACGATTTCACAATAGCTCGCTAATAATTTATAATTATTTGATTTACAACATATCAATCAATTAAAAAAATTGTTTGCAATTCATTTAGGTGTTTCTTTAGGTTCAAATTTTCAATCCAATCGGTTTCATGTGAAATTTTAATCATATGATGTGCAGCTACCACGTCTACATACAGCGACAGTGGGTAAAGAGGGTGACCCTAGATGCGTTTTGCCTTGTGTTTTTAGGTTTACGTTCGTAAGCCCAACCCTTCGAAATCGTGTCTCCTTATGGTCCACTTACCTGAATTTGATCAAGCAAAAACACCAATCTTACGCCGAACGGGTTCGTGGTTGTCAGATTCGGCGAACCCAGAAAAAGTAGGTTCACGGATGTGAACTCAGACTCACGTCTGTGATTGGTTGTACCTGTAGTCACTATGCCCTAGTGAAGGACAATCATGATGAAATATGTGGACTGACCTATTAAGTGTTTGAAGAATGCCGACCAATAATGAGGTTAGTTTGTTATCACTCATACCAATTGACATTGACAATTTATGATTTATTGCACTTATTTCAGTTGTACTTATGACAAAATGGGATGTGCTCCAATTTTTGCACTGGAATATTTTTTCATATCTAGTTTATTCTACTTAGGAATGAATAAAAATGATAAGACTTATACAGGAGATAGAATGATTTTTTCTTTTCTATAGTGGCTAAGATATGTCGCTGCTTTTTGACTATTTATATATGTTTTTGTAACGAAGTCAGTTGATTTGCATAGACATACTTCTTGGCGTTCAATTTTGGGTAGCCTATCTCCAATCTGCAGAGCCAGTATGGATTCCATCCAATATTTATTATTCACAGCAAAACCTCTCTCGCTGATAGATATTTTAGTAGAAAGTCATCCCACCACTCTAGAGTAGAAAGTGGAAGATAATTTCTGACCAAATGATTGATAAGATTTCAAATATATAGATCAATTTGTCCACAAACAATGCATTTCAACTATTCTATCACTACTCATTCCTTCAAATACTGCTCAAAAGGACATAAAATCTGATCCTAGTTTAGGAAATCTTTAAAAAAGGTTTGAGTTCCAGGCTGGACAGTTTGGCATAATAGTTGCTACAATGATGTCATAATTTCAATAATTTTTCTTCTTGTCCAGTGATTTTCAATATTTGTAATTAACTAAAAAACAAGTTTTTATTTAAATATGTGAATGAATTGGCCAGCACTATGTTCCTTTCTCTAAAAAGTACAGATTCAAAATCCACACTAGGGAACTTCAGAGTTGATGAAATATGTAATCCACTTATCTATATAGATAGATTTTTGGCCTGCACCTGTGTATCAGTACCTATATATCCAAATTTGGGGAGTGTTTAAAAAGATGTAGTGGGAGAGGAGTTTTCTTGAGGCTATCATAGTGCAGGAAAAGGAAGGGAAATTGAAGGGGTATAGTATAGTCCTAGTCTGCTGCATGCACTCTCATCCATGCTCTCCATCCACTCAATTCTCTCGCCTCTCCATTTAGGCTCTAATAATTTGTGGGGTGAGATTCCCTAGTTCCTTTCAGTTATGACTGCATTTTAGCCACTTTTAGGCCACACTTTCCAATCTGGCACTTAAAACTGAGTTCAAAAATATCTTATCAGCTTAGATCAGATTCTATATCCATTTCAGAAGCATTTGAAAGATAATAAATATAGATATACCCATTTGATATGCAATTTTTGTTGGAAAATCAAAATTATATAGATATAATTTGAATCTCATCATTCCGTCAAAAATGATCCCCTCACTTTTGTACCCTATGACGCCGAGATAACTTTCTACTACAATAATTGTCGACGGCAGAGGTTTTGGTGTGTATAACAAATTTTGGAGGATCCTTTTGCATGGAATTCATACTATCTCTGCTTTATGGAATAATCCCAACATGCATCATCCATAATTGTGTCTATAGAAATTAACCAACTTATTTAGAAATATAGGCATGGATAAATAGCCAAAAAGCTGTCACATCTCTTTGCTGCTAGAAACCGAGGAAAATTATCCTATCTTCTCCTGTACAAGTCTTATCTTTTTTTTTTCATTCTCAAGCCTTCAAGGCTATTTATTTTACAGACAAAGCAAAATATATTAGATGTTAAAAATTGAATTCGTTGGATAAAAATATTTTTAAATAAAATAAATAACATTCAGAGAGAGGAAATTCCCTTATGGAACGAAGTGAGGGGTTGGATGGGATTACCCAGGCGGGGTGCCCTCCGACCCACTAAAACCTCTCCCCGGCCTCCAGACCTGCTGATAGGATGCTGAATGCGTTGCCTCTCTGTAGGGCCAAACCCAACTGCCGCTGGAACCATAAAAATTCTCGTGAATCTCCAGTTGCCTCCACCAATCCACATCCGATCTTCTTCACAATTCGCGCAGTTGACTCGCCATACACCCCAGTCGTCTCCAAGGCAATTGGCTCAAATTGGAACTGTCGGGTCAAAGCGCCATACTTCCTGCACGTACGTGTCTCTGCCTCTGTAGCTGCAGAACCAGCTGAAAGTACAATCCCAGCATAAACTCTTACCATTCTTGAAAGGAAAAACTGTGATGCCATCCGGTCTCTTGCTATCACTCTATCCAAACCCAAAGCTTCCAACACCGATGGCAGTCCCACTCTCTGCAAAGATCTTCTGACGATGTCGTTCAGCGCAGAGTGTCTGGAAAAGCGACCGGCACTATACCTACATGATAGCCCATGCAGTCCCATCTCGCCCATGGATGCTGTTGACAGATTTTAGATCTCACACTTAGAGCAACGGCAATGCGCAGTGTCCCTGGATCTAGTCGAGTCCCCAATGATGGCACAGAGACAGCATGAATCCAGAGACCACTTTTTCTGCTCAAGGCAGCCAGGAGGCGTGCTCTCGTCGTCTGATCCGCAACAGCAAGCAAACCGTTCAGTGTAACCTCAACCAAAAGCAAGTCCCATACTTTCCGCTTACTCTTGTCTTTTCCCTCCAAGTTAAGGGGATCACACCCTCTCTCCCTCCACATCATGACGGCACCCTGCAGCTTCTCTGTGTCAGCCACGATGATCACATCGGAAAGAACGGCTTCGACTAAGTCACTCACAGAATGCATCGACGAGATGAAGGCTGAAAAGGCCACATCTTCTGCTCTTCTGAATCCGAGGCCTGCTCGACTAACTGGCTGAGTGGCTTTGTTCCAAGATCTGTCGTCAAGGGGGACATTGGTCACCCTAGTGATGGCATCCCTCAACACCAAATCGAAACTGTTCAGACACTCATCATGTTGATAGGCGAGCGATGATCTGAGCACATATGGCAGTTTATGAATAGAGAAACAATTTTTCATTTCTATTGATTCTGATGTAGAATAAACTAGAGATGGCATATGTATAACAAACTGGAATAACTGCAACAAGTTACAATTCATCTATGTTAATTGGTTAAGCTAACCTTATAAATAGTTGACACTCATCAAACAAGTTCACGAAATAGCTGCACCAGGTATGTCCCTACGAAACTATCCATCACTTGGGCATAGACTTCATGAACAACCAATCATAGATGTTAGTATAATTAGTTCAGATCTGTGAACTGGCTTTTTCTGAGTTCACCAGATCCCTCAACCATGAGCCGATTTGGTGTAAGATTGGTGTGTCACCTTTTCAACCTCAACTGAGAGAAGCATGAAGCAATAAGATTTTGAAGGGTTGGGGTAGTGATGGAAATCCTAGACACTTCCTTTCCCCAATGTTTCTGCTTTGTACTTGCAGATGAAATACCTTTACTAAAGATATAGTGATCAGTATATGCCCTGTGCTAATGTCTATTGCATAGGCCTATTGCATAGGCTTAATAATAATTCATCTCATGGCTGACCCTAACCTCATCCCTGGCTGTTGTTTCACCATGGATACCTCATCTACACTAGAACCCTGGGAGTCCTGCAGATTAGACTGCATGACAGAAGGCACAAAGTGAGATTTTCCTGATTGGCCTATTGCTAATTCAGTCAGCTTGTGCAGCTATATGCACAATGAAATCTCATAGCTGATTCATATAACCGTATTTAATTTAAAGGTCCTTCTCGATCTCTTATCTGGAAGCCCAATGCAAATTAAATCTTATCTCAATGCTAGCTACACCAGTGCAGCTTGAGGTGATCCTTTTATGGCAGTGTAGAGATAGCAGTCTTTTTTCACTCTAATCTAATCAAATTTTATTCGTATATATTCGTACAATAGGAACGATGTGACCCCATATCAAAGTATGATTGTCATCTAACATTGCTTAGCACAATATGAACGATGTGACCCCATATCAATCTATGAATGTCATTTAACATTGGTTAGCACAATATGAACGATGTGACCCGATATCAAAGTATGGTTGTCATTCAACATTGGTTAGCACAATATGAACGATGTGACCCCATATTAAAGTAGGGTTGTCATTTAACATAGATTAGCACAATATGAACGATGTGACCACACATCAAAGTATGGTTGTCATATAACATTGGTTAGCACAATATGAACGATGTGACCCCAAATCAAAGTATGGTTGTCATTTAACATTGGTTAGCACAATATGAACGATGTGACCCCATATCAAAGTATGGTTGTCATTTACCATTGGTTGGCACAATATGAACGATGTGACCCCATATCAAAGTATGATTGTCATTTGACATAGGTTAGCACAATATGAACGATGTGAACCCATATCAATGTATGTTTGTCATTTAACATTGGTTAGCACAATAAGAATGATGAGACCCCATATCAAAGTATGGTTATCATATAACATTGGTTAGCACAATATGAACGATGTGACCCCATATCAAAGTATAGTTGTCATATAACATTGGTTAGCACAATATGAACGATGTGACCCCAAATCAAAGTATGGTTGTCATTTAACATTGGTTAGCACAATATGAACGATGTGACCCCATATCAAAGTATGGTTGTCATTTACCATTGGTTGGCACAATATGAACGATGTGACCCCATATCAAAGTATGATTGTCATTTGACATAGGTTAGCACAATATGAACGATGTGAACCCATATCAATGTATGTTTGTCATTTAACATTGGTTAGCACAATAAGAATGATGAGACCCCATATCAAAGTATGGTTATCATATAACATTGGTTAGCACAATATGAACGATGTGACCCCATATCAAAGTATAGTTGTCATATAACATTGGTTAGCACAATATGAACGATGTGACCCCAAATCAAAGTATGGTTGTCATTTAACATTGGTTAGCACAATATGAACGATGTGACCCCATATCAAAGTATGGTTGTCATTTAACATTGGTTGGCACAATATAAACGATGTGACCCCAAATCAAAGTATGATTGTCATATAACATTGGTTAGCACAATATGAACGATGTGAACCCATATCAATGTATGTTTGTCATTTAACATTGGTTAGCACAATAAGAACGATGGGACCCCATATCAAAGTATGGTTGTCATTTAACATTGATTAGCACAATATAAACGATGTTACCCCTTATCAAAGTATGGTTGTTATTTAACATTGGTTAGCGCAATATGAACGATGTGACCCCATATCAAGGTATGGTTGTCATTTAACATTGGTTAGCACAATATGAACGATGTGACCCATAACAAAGTATGGTTGTTTCATAACATTGGTTAGCACAATATGATCGATGTGACCCCATATCAATGTCTGGTTGTCATTTAACATTGGTTAGCACAATTTGAACGATGTGACCCCATATCAATCTATGATTGTCATTTAACATTGATTAGCACAATATGAACGATGTGAACCCATATCAATGTATGGTTGTCATTTAACATTGGTTAGATCAATATGAACGATGTGACCCCATATCGAAATATGGTTGTCATTTAACATTGGTTAGCACAACATGAACGATGTGACCCCATATCAACGTATAGTTGTCATATAACATTGGTTAGCACAACATGAACGATGTGACCCCATATCAAAGTATGGTTGTCATTTAACATTGGTTAGCACAATATGAACGATGTGACCCCATATCAAAGTTTGGTTGTTATTTAACATTTGTTAGCACAATATGAACGATGTGACCTAATATCAATGTATTGTTGTCATTTAACATTGGTTAGCACAATATGAACGATGTGACCCCATATCAAAGTATGGTTGTCATTTAACGTTGGTTAGCACAATATGAACGATGTGACCCCATATCAAATTATGGTTGTAATTTACCATTGGTTAGCACAATAGGAACGATGTGACCCCATATCAAAGTATGGTTGTCATCTAACATTGGTTAGCACAATATGAACGATATGACCCCTTATCAATCTATGGTTGTCATTTAACATTGGTTAGCATAATATGAACGATGTGACCCCATATCAAAGTATGACTGTCATCTATTATTGGTCAGCTCAATACGAACAATGTGACCCCATAACAGGGTATGGTTGTCATTTAACATTGGTTAGCACAATATGAATGATGTGACCCTATATAAAAGTATGATTGTCATATATTATTAGTTAGCACAATATGAACGATGTGACCCAATATCAAAGTACGGCTGTCATTTAACATTGGTTAGCACAATATGAACGATGAGACCCTAAATCAAAGTAGGGTTGTCATGTAAAATTGGTTAGCATAATATGAACGATGTGACCCCATATCAAAGTATGTTTGTCATATGACATTGGTTAGCACAATATGAATGATGTGACCCCATATCAGTGTATAGTTGTCATATAACATTGGTTAGCACAATATGAACGACCCCATATCAATGTATGGTTGTCATTTAACATTGGTTAGCACAATATGAACGATGTGACCCCATATCAAAGTATGGTTATCATTTAACATTGGTTAGCGCAATATGAACGATGTGACCCCACATCAATGTATGGTTGTCATTTAACATAGGTTAGCACAATATGAACGATGTGACCCCATATCAAAGTATGGTTGTCATTTAACATTGGTTTGCACAATATGAACGATGTGACTCCATTTCAAAGTATGGTTGTTGTATAACATTGGTTAGCACAATATGAACGATGTGACCCCATATCAAAGTATGGTTGTCATTTAACATTGGTTAGCACAATATGAACGATGTGACACCATATCATAGTATGGTTGTCATTTAACATTGATTAGCACAATATGAACGGTAAGACCCCATATCAATGTATGGTTGTCATTTAACATAGGTTAGCACAATATGAACGATGTGACCCCAAATCAAAGTATGGTTGTCATTTAGCATTGGTTAGCACAATATGAACGATGTGACCCCATATCAGAGTATGGTTGCCATATAACATTGGTTAGCACATTATGAACGATATGACCCCATATCAATGTATGCTTGTCATTTAACATTGGTTAGCACAATATGAACGATGTGACCCCATATCAAAGTATGGTTGTCATTTAACATTGGTTAGCACAATATGGACGATGAGACTCCATATCGAAGTATGTTGTTGTATAACATTGGTTAGCACAATATGAACGATGTGACACCATATCAAAGTATGGATGTCATTTAACATTGTTTAGCACAATATGAACGATGTGACCCCACATCAAAGTATGGTTGTCATCTATCATTGGTAAGCACTATATGAACGATGTGACCCCATATCAAAGTAGGGTTGTCATTTAACTTTCGTTAGCACGATATGAACGATGTGACCCCATATCAATGTATATTTGTCATTTAACATTGGTTAGCACAATATGAACGATGTGACCCCATATCAAAGTATGGTTGTCGTATAGCATTGGTTAGGACAATATGAACAATGTTACCCCATATCAAAGTATGGTTGTCATTTAACATTAGTTAGCACAATATGAACGATGTGACCCCAAATCAAAGGACGGTTGTCATTTAATATTGGTTAGCTCAATATGAACGATGTGACCCCATATCAAAGTATGGTTGTCATTTAACATTGGTTATCACAATATGAACGATGTGACCCCATATCAATCTATGGTTGTCATTTAACATTGGTTAGCACAATATGAACGATGTGACCCCATATCAAAGTATGGTTTTTCATTTAATATTGGTTAGCAAAATATGAACCAAGTGACCCCGTATCAAAATGTGTGGTTGTTATTTAACATTGGTTAGCACAATATGAACGATGTGAACCCATATCAAAATATGGTTGTCATTTATTATTGGTTAGCACAACATGAACGATGCGACCCCATATCAATGTATGGTTGTCATTTAACATTGGTTAGCACAACATGAACGATGGGACCCCACATCAAAGTATTTTTTGTCATTTAACATTGTTTAGCACAATATGAACTATGTGACTCCATATCAAAGTATGGTTGTCATTTAACATTGGTTAGCACAATATGAACGATGTGACCCCATATCAAAGTATGGTTTTTCATTTATTATTGGTTAGCAAAATGTGAACGATGTGACCCCATATCAAAATGTATGGTTGTTATTCAACATTGGTTAGCACAACATGAACGATGCGACCCCATATCAATAAATGGTTGTCATTTAACATTGGTTAGCACAACATGAACGATGGGACCCCACATCAAAGTATTTTTTGTCATTTAACACTGTTCAGCACAATATGAACTATGTGACCCCATATCAAAGTATGGTTGTCATTTAACATTGGTTAGCACAATATGAACGATAGACCCCATATCAATGTATTGTTGTCATTTAACATTGGTAAGCACAATATGAACGACTCCATATCAATGTATGGTTGTCATTTAACATTGGTTAGCACAATATGAACGATGTGACCCCATATCAAAGTATGGTTATCATTTACTATTGGTTAGCACAATATGAACTATGTGACCCCAATATCAATGTATGGATGTCATTTAAAATTGGTTAGCACAATATGGACGATGTGACTCCATATCAAAGTATGGTTGTTGTATAACATTGGTTAGCACAATATGAACGATGTGACCCCATATCAAAGTATGGTTGTCATTTAACATTGTTTAGCACAATATGAACGATGTGACCCCACATCAAAGTATAGTTGTCATCTAACAT
>SDVV010014411.1:0-14811 GCA_016164225.1 Gammarus roeselii | reverse complement strand
TTTTTATGAATAAATAACCAATCTTCTGAAAAAATTCCAAGATACTTTAAACAACGGTCACGAAGTTATCAGAAGTAAGCGTTATTTCCTTGGCCGTCCCTCAGCCTGAGGCTACACTCACCGATGGGATGGGATTCGTATAGGAAAGTAGAAGCGAGCATTATTTTACTGTACTAACCAAAGCAGGATAAAGGCTCTCCGGTTATGTTTCAATTCAGTTTTGCTCTGTGCGCGGCGCAGAGTCAAATTACCCGCTGGTCAAGGCATCGACCGAATCCGAAAAAGAAAATACGGGTATCAATAACAGGTGCCGGCGGCTGGGGCCAACTGTGCAAATTAGCAGCTTATCGGGAGGAAATTAGAGAAACCATTATACTAACCTCACTGCAGGACATTTCATCGCTTCACTGATGATAAAAAGGGATTTAATTCAACGATTTTTCGCTCACGGGTGGATGAAAATTGAACCGAATTATACTAACAAATTTGATGGAGTATTTTTCTGTCATGTATCGCAGACTCATTAAGTATAATTATCGAAAAAAACGTAACCATTCACGAAAACCATTTTTGGCTTTCGTATCGCAGTATCCAATGCTCAAATGGATCAAAATTTTCTTCTCCTTCCAGCACATATTTTCCACTATTATACTCGTGAGTTGGACGAAATATTATCATTTCGGGCAATTTGTTCTCTAGTCATCCACTGCCGTCACCGCTTCGTAATTAGCGCCGAGATTAGGCAGGAAATTAAAGAATGTCAGACTTCCGCTGCAACGCTCAATCATCTCAAAACATTATTCATATCGAAGAAATATGTACTTAAAATGTATATCAAATGAGCATGAAACATCGCTTTAAAGGGTGTTCTGTTCGAATAATGCATTTAAGTGTGGATAAAGTTAATACGTCCCTAAACAAGTTTCGTTCAGTTATCAATGAAAGAGAACGTTCGGCCAATCCATGCGCATGATGTTGACTAACTCTAAACCACAACAGTCTATAGCCTATACCAATGTGATTCCTATCCGACCTCTACTAGCGTGCGGCGATTCTCAACCGATATCGCCGCCTCGGATATTGTTCTATAGTCACTGGTTTCCATTATTGGGTCGACAATGAATAGACCAATCATCTTTCAACATCCTATAGAGATTGCTTTATTCGTCAATGATGGTCCTTAAAAGCAGACATTTGCGTCGATGATGAAGGCGATAGTCATAGATGTGGTGGCTAAAAAGTTAGTCTGGATAAAGGAGGTGCCATATAATGGCCCTGTGTGAGGGTGTTTGGGTAATGGCTAAAATTCGGTAATTTGCGATGAGACTTGACGGTGGAGAAATTGTTTCCACCCCCACACACCAACACTATTCGCACACGTGTGAATGGTATCACCGGCGTCCTGACTAACTGGCGTTTGGTCGGTGACTGATCACTTTTAGTAGGCATAGACACGGCGGTCTTGTGGCTTGAAGATTGGTCGCCTCCCCCCTCTGTGTCAGCCTAACTTAGTCACCCTCCTAACTAGGAGGAAACGGCTGTATGTCTATACATACATACATACATACATTTTTTGAAGTATTGGAGGCTTGGGTGAGTTGGAATATGCACCAGCAACGGTGCGGTGCTGGTGGGAGGCATGTGTGCGCTTGTGACACCAGTGTGGCCCCGAACTTAGGTGTCTGCAATACTGCCCCGAGCAGGGGTGACTGCAGTATGACCCCGTACTGGGGTGACTGCAGTGTGGCCTCGAGATGGGTTGGCTGCAGTGTCGCCCCAAGCTGGTGTGACAACAGTTTGACACCGAGCTGGGGTGACTTCAGTGTGGCCTTGAGATGGGGTGTCTTCAGTGCGACCTTGAGCTGGGGTGCCTGCAGTGCGACCATGAGCTGAGTGACTGCAGTGCGGCCTTGAGCTGGGTGACTGCAGTGCGGCCTTGAGCTGGGGTGACTGCAGAGCGGCCTCGAGCTGAGGTGACTGCAGTGCGGCCTTGAGCTGGGGTGACTGCAGTGCGGCCTCAAGCTGGGGTGACTGCAGTGCGGCCTTGAGCTGGGTGCCTGCAGTGCGACCATGAGCTGAGTGACTGCAGTGCGGCCTTGAGCTGGGGTGACTGCAGTGCGGTTTGAGCTGGGGTGACTGCAGTGCGGCCTTGAGCTGGGGTGACGGCAGTGCGGCCTCGAACTGGGGTGACTGAAGTGCGGCCTTGTACGGGGTAACTGCAGCCCGGCCTTGAGCTGGGGTGACTGCAGTGCGGCCTTGAACTGGGGTGACTGCAGTGCGGCCTTGAGCTGGGGTGACTGCAGTGCGGCCATGAGCTGAGTGACTGCAGTGCGGCCTTGAGCTGGGGTGACTGCAGTGTGGCCTTGAGCATGGGTGACTGCAGTGCGGCCATGAGCTGAGTGACTGCAGTGCGGCCTTGAGCTGGGGTGACTGCAGTGCGGTCATGAGCTGAGTGACTGCATTGCGGTCATGTGCTGGGTGACTGCAGTGCGGCCTTGAGCTGGAGGGACTGCAGTGCGGCCATGAGCTGGGGTGACTGCAGTGCGGCCTTGCACTGGAGTGACTGCAGTGCGGCCTTGAGCTGTGTAACTGCAGTGCGGCCTTGAGCTGGGGTGACTGCAGTGCGCCATGAGCTGAGTGACCGCAGTGCAGCCTTGAGCTGGGTGATTGCAGTGCGGCCTTGAGCTGGGTGACTGCAGTGCGGCATTGAGCTGGGTGACTGCAGTGCGGCATTGAGCTGGGTGTCTGCATTGCGGCCTTGAGCTGGGTGTCTGCAGTTCGGCCTTGAGCTGGGTGATTGCAGTGCGACCATGTGCTGGGGTGACTGCAGGGCGGCCTTGAGCTGGGTGACTGAATTTTAGATTGCAATTTTCCCGAAGAGTAGGTTACAGAAACACATCATTATTTGATGGCTCCTCTCACAGTCCTCCGGTGCCCGCAAGTTTGTGAAGACCCACGTTGGAGTTCAAGACCATGAACGATGGCTCCTCTCTTCCACTGCCCACTATACACACAGGTCTGTTATGACTCCTACAAGTGCTCCGGGCCCTGGTTGATGGCTCCCCGCCTTCGCCGTCCTCCGTCCCCGCAAGTGTGTGAAAACGAGCCCAGGTACTATAGCTCCTGGTTGATCTCCCCTCCTTCACCGTCGTCTCGTCCACGCGGGCTTGTGAAGATTTCCACAAGTATTATGGGCCATGGCTGATCGCTTTCGTTCTTCACCAGCATTCCATCCTTTTCAAGCTTGTGCAATTTGATGGCTCCTCTCCTTCACTGTCCTCGCGTCCCGCATGCTTGTGAAGTCCTTTACAGGTGCTCCGGTACATGGTTGATGGCTTCCCTCCTTCCCTGTCCTACCGTCCCGCAGGCTCTTGAAGACCCCAACAGGTGCTACCCAACATGGTTGATGACTTCTCTCCTTCCCTGTCATCCCGTCCCCGCAGTCTTTTGAAGACCCCATCAGGTGCTCCGGTACATGGTTGCTGGCTCCCCTCCGCTACCATCTTTTTGGCCCGCCTAATGAATCTCAGGAACCTCCAACCAGCGTCTGTCGTTAGTCTTGCATAAGCGAACTTCCTGTCTGCGCCGGATCATCAGTCTCGGTCCGGAGAGGGTGCCAATGGGTAACATTCTTTGTGATATAGAAAGGAGGAAACGTTACATCCACTATTTCGTAGACCGTTCAGCCTGTGACTAATGGTAGTAAACGAGAAAGCTGGGGTTCATACAATCATCAATGGGTCCATGCTTATAATGATCTCAAAGATCATTTATATAACTGTGGACGTCCTCATCTGAAGGAATGCAGGCGTCGTCTCTTTGCGTTATTGCGCACCTGTTAAATAAAACGATAACCTGGAACGAAACCTACATGGGGGCAACATTTTTTTACCGAAATTTTACTCTTGATTTTATCAAATCCACGCCCTAGCTGTACTGACGACTTAGAGCTCATGCTATAGTAATCTTACGGCGCAAAAGATGGGCAGATAAATGACGCCTCAACTGTCGGGATGAGTTTTGTTTTCAAATTTGGCCCCACACTCGACAAACGTCGCCTATTCTCCTGCATCGTAAACGATCGTTCAAAAAGGATTATGAAGTTGATACTTTCTCCAACACTCTAGCCCCTTAAGTAATGTGTATTTTGGTTAAGAGCAACATCAACATATTAATTTGAACTTAAGACTAAAGTATTAATGTCATAAAAAATAGCTGGAAAAATGCATGCACTAACTAAATCTGCAATAAGTCGCGCTGTGCGCTGGCGTTCTATTCTCCAGCAGGGATTCCAAGAAGGCGTATCGTGGGCTTCAAGATTCCATCGCAGGACCCTATAGTGAGCACTGCTACTTTGCCTCGATCTGTATGTAACCCTGCATTGGTCAAACGCGATGCGCAAAGAGAGATGCAATTACGATGATGCAATTTAGGTACTGATGCATAGAATTCATGAGACGAAACTCACATTCTGCCCCAATTATTTTTTGTTAGATAACTGTGAAAAACAGTTCAGTCTTCCTCTAAGACCACCATACTTTTCAGTAGACTTGTGCACCACAGGACCGAAAATGAGTGGACTGTTACTCCATGATGAGTATTAATAATTATAATGGCCTGACCAGCCTACTAACGTGCTTGATCAGTAAAACATTATTCTATGGTCGGTGTTGCCCCATTCGTGGTTGATCTTTGACGACAAATTTGTAACCAACGTCACTCCGGCGGCATTTGTGAAAACGTAACGGAAGGATGGACAATTCTGGAGGACGAGTGGAAAGTTCTGATACGAACAAAATGTGCTGCGCATTCCACTTCAGAAATCTACCTCTGTTTTGATCCGAACTAACATGCATCTCAGCAGAAAATCAAATCACTCTACGCGCAAGATATGATCAAGTTTATTTGAAGAGATCCGTGGACTAATGAAAGAACGCTACCGAACCAGCCGACAGTGCGCTTAGAACTGTTTTATTTACAGTTGGGGGGACGCGGTCAAGTCTGGAACTGCCAACTTCGACGTCCGGTCGATAAGATGGAATCAAAAATAAATCTACGGGACTTTCAAATACAGCTCTAATGTAAAGTATTTCCATTAAATTCGTATAATTATAGAAGAACGTTTTGATCTTTATAAAATCTCAACCAACATTTTCAGAAGAATTATTGAAAAATTTCGTCATGCAGTGGCTAAATTGCTATTTATGCCAATGCCAGAGGCTAAATAGCTATTCACTGCCTGCGTCAGTGGCTAAATAGCTATTTATAGCCAGTGTCACTGGGTATTGTGTTATTTATAGAAGATTTCAGTGGCTAAATTGCTATGTATAGCCACTGTCTGTGGCCAAATTGCAATTTATAGCCGGTATCGGTGGTTAAATTGCTATTAACAGCCAGGTCAGTGACTAAGTTGATTTTTATAGCCAGTGTCAGTGGCTAAATTGCTTTATATAGCCAGTGTAAGTGTCCAAATGACAATTAATAGCCAGTGTTATTGACTAATGGGATATCCATATCAAGTGGAAGTGGCTAAATTTTTATGTATAGCCAGCCTCAGTGGCTTAATAGCTGGTGTCAGTAGCTTAATTGCTATTTATAGCTAGCGTCAGTCGTTAAATTGTTATTTATAGCCAGTTACATTGGCAAAATTGTTATTTATAGCCAGTGTAACGAAGTGAAGATGAATCACGACTTCTGAGCTGTTACTGAAAAATCCTTCACACAAGGCCACTCAATAAATGGATCCCGCCTTCATACCCAGTCGAACTTTTTCGGCGCGCTTTTGAGGAAAATCATTGATGATTATTCACTGGTTTTCCATATCGACGCAATATAGAAAACCAGTGAATATACAACAATATCCTAGGAATTCATTCGGTTTTGTCCTCGCCGACACGATTTCCGTTTTCGCCGGTCATACATAACCGCCCAAGTCATAAATTATCCTTGGCAGTTCAATGCGAGAAATTGGCGGCCATCTCGGTTGGGAGTCTCCGTAGGTTAGCAGTGCTCGAGTAGGGAATCACATCGGATTAGGTCATAGATCTGTAAATGTTGTGGTTTAGATTTTGCCAACATCCACACTTTTATGCATTATTCTAACGGTACACACTTTGGAGCTATGTTTCCTGCTCATTTGATATACATTATCAGTACATATTTCCTCGAGATGAATAATTTTTGTTTTTGATTCGATTGAGCGTTACAGCGGAAGAGTTTTTTTTTCTTCCCAGTTTCGACGCTAATAACGATGTAAGGACGGAAGAGGATTACTGTAGAAAACTGTCCGAAATCATATCATATTTAACTCACGATATTGAATTGAAACAAAATATTGCTTAGTATAGTTCTGGATGGAATGAAATTTCGTTTAATTTGAGCATTGAATGCGGCGATACAATATTCAGATTTTGTTTGCATGAACGGTCATGTCCTTCTGGTATAATTATTCCTCATCAGGCTGCGATAAATGGCACAAAAACCCTCCTTCAAAGTGGTTAGTATTGATCTAAATAATTCCCATCCTTCCGTGGGCGATATGCACCATAAAAATTCTGCACGTAATCGTTAAATTAAATATATTTTTAGCATCATTGCGACGATGAAATGTCTTGCATTCAGGTTAGAATTATGATTTCTATAATTTTCTGCCGAGTTACAGCGATAATACAACTGCGGCGACGGTAGAGGCCTGTAAAAAACTGCCCACAACCCATTAATAGAGATGCGGCGGTACCAAAGTAGGACTGGGCCAGAGAGAGGACCAACGACCATCCTCCTCCTGATGGAGCATTCCCACCCCACAGTTAGACTCCAGGATTCCCTTACAGTGCTATGCATCGGCCTCATTTTCGCCAATACATAACTCTGTGATAACCTCGTTTAATGGAAAAATACACAATAGCGTTTCATTGTAATTTAGAAATACTAGGCACAGTCTGTCTCCCCCCCTCCTCTGTGGCAGGAGGGCGGACGAGGGGAGTGGCGGTGGATTTTTTTTCGAACAAAGGTGGAGCGAAGTGGCTGGGGATCCCATTCTCTGTGAATTCCTCCCTCAAAGATGGCATTGCGAGGATGAAGAAGAGTCTCGTGCCTCTCCGTGCCCGATTGGAAGGGTCGTTAAATGTGCGATGTCTTAGTACTGATCAGGCAAAGAGTAAAGAGATTGGTGGGATGTTTGTGACGAGGAATATTGATGTGGTAAAAAAGTCAGACGTGGTGGAAGGTTGGGTACTAGATGATGTGACTCCTCCGTTACGCTAGTAGCGCAACGGAGGGGAAGGAAATGTCCTCTAAATGAATGTGGGTGAAGGTTACGTTTGGTAGAGAAAAGGGGACACTTTTGTGTGTTTACGGACCAGGTAGCAAGAGGAGTGAGGAAGAGAGGAATTTATTTTGGACTGCCTGAGTGAGTGTAGTGAAAATGTTGGAGGTCACTACAACGCTGTGATACAAGGGGACCTAATTGCAAAAGTTGGAGACGTATTGGTGGAGAATGCTGAAGGAAGGTGCGGTGATCAAGGTTAAATGAAAGTGGAGTTAGCCTGCTTGGTTTGTACATGGAGCGAGAGCTGGTGCTGGCACACAGCTTGTTCAAGAAGTGAGATGTTAATAAGTATACATGGGTAACGATGACCCATGGTGCAGTGGTAGTTGAAGCACGGAGGGTTTTTGTGTTCTTTTTGAAGAGAGTGTGGAGAAGCTGTTGTGTGTGCGGGTGTTGAGAGGAGAAGTGGAAAGTACGTCAAATCATCTTCTAGTGGGAAGAAGATTTAATGGGAGTCAGCGATGGGAGAAGAACAGAAAGTGGGAGGAAGAACAAAGGTAGGGAAGGTGAGTAACAAATCTGGCAAGCAGAGCTGAGGAGTTCTGGCAGGCGATAAAGTAGGAATAGGACATTGTGAGAAGGCAAGGCCTGGAGAGTGAGGAAGAATGGTAGACGTTCAGCGATGCTGAGTTAAGATATACGAGAAATGTGTGAAGTGTTCGCTGTATGGACGGGTGTAGGAGAAAGAGTTGCAAGCAGTTGAACGATGTGGTTAAAATGGCGGTGGCGCAGAAAAGAAATGCTAGTATGGAGTGGTAGCAGTGAGGTCAGTGATGACCTATGACAAATACAGAGATTAGAAAAATAAGAGAAGTTTGTGGTGTGGAGAGCAAAAAAGGACGCAGACACTAAGTATGGTAGGCGGTTACTAAGTATTTAAATTGTTCCGAGGTTCAAAGGCAAACTAGATAAAAATAAATGCAGAAACATGAGAGATATCAGCTTGTTGTGTGTGGCGGGTCAGATGTACAGGAGAGTGCTAACCAAACAGATTAGAGACAGTACGGAAAGTGCGATTTGCGAAGAACAGTGTGGTTTTAAGAGTGGGAGTGTGAAGATAAAAAATATTCAGTGAGACAGGTCTGTGGGAAGTACCTTGCAAAACTAGAGGATTTGTTTTGGGCATTCGTGGACCTGGAGAAGACCCACGATAGGGTCGACAGAGAGGCGGCATTGGGGAAGTTGCTGCGTTTGCATGGGAGCGCAGGGAGTTTGTTAAAAGCGGACCAGGGTATCAATGCTGGCAGCAGACCATGTGTCAGAGTAAAAATCGAGGTGAGTGCGTAATTCCCAGTATAAGTAAGACTGAGACAAGGTTACGAAATATCTCCCCAGCTGTTCAATATCCACACTAATGGAGCGGTCAGGGAGGTGAACTTGACTGTATTGGGTCACAGTTTAGAGTTGTTCGTGGCAAATAGGAGTATTTGACAATTTGAGGATGATTCGGCTCCTGTGGCGGATTCGGAGAAGAAGATGTGCAGGCTGCTAGTTAATGCGAGTAGGCTGAAGGATTAGATCAATAACGACGTTATTGGAATTATAACGTTGATTGTGAGCGAGTTCGAGGACACAGTGAGCGTAGACCTATGGGAAATATCGAAGATTTGGTGAATGCTTTGCGTGAAACGGACTTCAAGGTGAGACATCAGCGTGGAAGTGGCGAGAGCGTGCAATGGAGAATGACTGTGAGTGATTGAATTTTTATTATGTTCCGCTGAGCTTTCCGCCTGTGGCATCTCTTTGAGGAACGGGATGGGTGTGGGTGCTGAGGAGGTCCCGATAATTATGACACAACAGGTATAAACCAGGGAAAGCTGTCGATCCCTGCTGCTGACACTGAGCTCGGATCTCACTCCTGACCCAAAATGAGTCAGGAGTGAGATCCAAGGCTTGGTATGCCTGTGTGTGTGCATGAGTGGAGTGTAAGGTGCGTTTTCAGTCTGCCACCCTCTTTAAGGGTATTCAGACTTGCCTCTTTATCTGTACACGGAACGATTGCTGCTCACGCTCTCAATGCGATTCTATTCCCGCTACCGACTTGTTTGTACTTGTTTGATACAAACATAGACCATACAAATCAGTACAGTTTGCAATTTCAATAATGGATTTCTTCATGTAATGTCGACGTTATAAAATATCATAATTTCATAATTACAGTTATATTTTCCAGAACTCGGACCATTGTTGTGATTCTCTATGCATTTGTGAAGAGGAAAATTTAGCATAATCCATATCCGCTCTTAAGTATTTTAATGTAACTAACGCCGCAGTTCCACTAATGCCGTTTCTCTCTATAAACAAAATCGACGAAAATCTAAACTTTGGGACAATTTTTGATGAATAATTTTTCTTATGAATTACATTTTTGCTAATTACTTTCGCTTCATTCATATTGTGTATGCTTCTAGCGATGCGTAGATTATACCTGTGAGAAAACCAATTTAAATTTTTGAAAACAGATATTCTCAGAAAAATTCAAGGATTTTGTAGTTGTAGAAATACATTCGTTTTGATCTTTTTGATCGGTACTATGAATGCATAGGACAGATCACACTATTGAGGTAGAGTGTACGCTGAGGTAGGTTTTTCCGACAGCATAAGATTGGCATAGACTAACATTAATCTGATATGTTTCATCAAAGAGGGAAAAAATCACTGAAAGGCATAAATTAAACCGAGTGCGGTGATCAGAGTTTCTTAGAACGGTTCAGATGTTCAGGTTCGATACGTTGACTTAACTTAGTAGTAAAGAATTTCACTTAAAGGTACAGCTGGGAGGAAAAATTTATTCGATGCCTAGAAAAGATTGTTTTGTTTTATTAATGAACCACCGTTTCAACATAACTACAGCCCAACTCCAAAATTATGCAAATGGGGCAATCTTTTTGGATATTCGCAATAGAGCATTTTATGCTTTGTGACAATCAGTAGAAGTAAATCAAATTTTTTACGAATGAAAAAATGAATTGAACCAACTCTAGTGGTGAAAATTTGAATCACTTAATTGTCGTAAAGTGGATACAGTATCCTCTCTAATAATTTGCCAGCTAAAAGAAATGTACGATGGAATGTTGGTTTTGTTCGTTCGCATTGTTCGGGACTAAATAAATCACCACCAGCAGCCGCTCTGTAACTGGCAGTATACAGGCCCGATACACTGTCAAATACCGCTACAATGATGTACGAAAAATTGTGCATGATTGCCGACAACAATTACTACTTCTTACATTATGATTCTCTGACGAAGATAAAGTAAACAATGAAACAAATCACCCACTTTCCAAAAATTCTAATCTGAAGGGAATGAACCTTTATGTAAAATGTATTTACAGTCTCGGCTCTACATCGCTACAAAAGAGGTCGAAACTCCAGGCACGCGCCCGCTTCACACCGCTTTAACTTTATTCAGACAGCAGTCTACTCACCACAACACAAACAACAGTACATTAAGCAGCTAATAACCATCATCCCATGGATCACCAATACCGCTATTGATTGCCAATCGCTTGAAGTACGCAGATAGAAATGTTATTAAGGAATGCGGTGGGAAAAGTGTTTTGGGTGGAGTGTGACTGGAATCTTGCGTCTATATATTTCAAAGACATAATGAATGGCACCTTATGTAATCCCACTCCTACAAGAGACTGCACATGAACTAGATTGAAACTCACTAGAGCGTGAGTGTATTGCTGTTCGTTCCACGGGTGCAGCGTAGACTGCATGCAGGCACGGGCTGGATCGCCGCCGCATCCGCAAGCATGGTTCACATATATTGATTTTGAAGCTAACTGTAAAAAAAGGCTTCATTGTAACACGAACCTCATTCACATCAAACAGATTAAGAAAAATTTCAGGCGTGCCGTGCTTTCAACAATGCCAACTTATAAGCATTTTCATAGGCCATCGTGATGTGCTAAGAAAACTTGTTCCTTAATTTTTTTGTAATCTGTTATATATATATCAGATTGTGAGTCCTATATAACGGCCTCTGCAACAAATTGAGGAGTGTTGCTTCATCTACCCAACACTGAGAGAGAAGGGGCGTTGCTTCATCTACCCAACACTGAGAGAGGAGGGGTGTTGCTTCATCTACCAAACACTGAGAGAGGAGGGGTGTTGCTTCATCTACCAAACACTGAGAGAGGAGGGGTGTTGCTTCATCTACCCAACACTGAGAGAGGAGGAGTGTTGCTTCATCTACCCAACACTGAGAGAAATACACTGCTCAAAACTAGTCAATCGCAAGTTGTGACGATTACTCTTGAACATTCAAGTTCTTTGATGAGTTCAACTAGTAATTCCTCGCTCATTTACAATTTTGTTTCGTAAAATAAAAAGATTTACTGCATTTTCCCCAGCAATAAACAAGTCATTTTGCTTTGTAGAAGTTGCGTTCATCAACAGTATCAATTAGTTATTCCTTATGTGCTGAAGTAATTGCTAGAAAGCAATGATTTGTTTTTAAATCAGTTCGCGACATGAAATAACTTTGATTTTTTTCTCCTTATAATGTGGCCAACGACACTGAGCTAACGATATTGGGCCACCGACACCGAGCCACCGACACTAAGCCACCGACACTATGCCACCGACACAGCCACCGACATTGGGTCATTGACACTGAGTCACCGACACTGGGCCAAAGACACTCAGCCAATGATATTGGGCCACCGACACCCAGCCACCGACACTAAGCCACCGATACTAAGCCATCGACACCCAGCCACCGACACTAAGCCACCGACACAGCCAACGACATTGGGCCACTGACACTGAGCCACCGACACTGAGCTACCGACACAGCCACCTATACTGAGCCACCGACACTCAGCCAATGATATTGGGCCACCGACACCCAGCCACCGACACTAAGCCACCGATACTAAGCCACCGACACCCAGCCACCGACACTAAGCCACCGACACAGCCAACGACATTGGGCCACCGACACTAAGCCACCGACACTAAGCCACCGACACTATGCCACCGACACAGCCACCGACATTGGATCATTGACACTGAGTCACCGACACTGGGCCAAAGACACTCAGCCAATGATATTGGGCCACCGACACCCAGCCACCGACACTAAGCCACCGATAATAAGCCACCGACACTAAGCCACCGACACAGCCAACGACATTGGGCCACTGACACTGAGCCACCGACACTGATCTACCGACACAGCCACCTATACTGAGCCACCGACACTGGGCCACCGACACTGAGCCACATACACTGAGCCGAGCACGGTTTCTCAGTACAGTCAACTTCAATTAATTTGTAAGTGTCGTAATAAAAGGGGCAGGCTTCCGCTCCCTAAATGTCACTCGGGCATTCCCTAAAAGAATGAGGGTGATTGATGCCCGCGGCCACTGAGTATAAAACAGCCTCAAGACGCTATTTAAGTGAGATTGATGCCCATTGAGTTTAAAATAGTCTCTTGAAGCCATGCTCGGTGGGCATCAATCTCTGCATGTTTATTTCAAGGTTGCACTAGCGACATTAATGGCACAAAAGCCGGTGACTTTTATACAAACGTACGGGAATTTATTAGGGTTGACTGCAATAGTCTGACGAAGTAAAAAATAATTCCTGTTTGACGCTTTTTTTTCGTAAACACACAGAATAGCAGCTGATTTACGATAATAATCTGCACATATGTTGTAATTGATTCAAATTATATAACAAGCCCACGTAATCTTTTATTGCCAATAAAATAATTGTTTGTGAACTTATTAACTATGCTTTAATAAGCCGAAGCCGAAAAATCGCGCTTCTTAAATTTCTTAATAGACTGCGTTCCGAGCTATAACTAGAACTTATGTTACATAGTAGCATTTCAGGCCAACTTACGGAACATCACAAGTTCAAAATTACACTGTCAAAAGTCATGTAACGAGAAGGATGCTGGTCCCATCATTTCGACGGGTGCCGAAGTGTGAAGATGAGTTCATGAATCGTCAGGTCCACAATTGCTATTATCCTCATTTCCCGTACAGGGCCCCTATAGGGCGCTCTTCCTCATGAAGCATTTAGAGCCTCACAGTTGGACTGCGTTATTCCATGCCAGAGCAGAGCCCTTTCTAAATATCTCTCGTATCTTCTGGCCTGACCTTATTCGTGCAAGGTCACGAACCTGGTCTAAATAAGGCCAATAGAGAACAGGATAGGGAATTTGATAGGTTGGAATATTACGAGCGATCGTTCGTCTGTCCTCCTATGGGCTATGCATGACAAGCTGGCGACGGTGCCCGATCTAAGGTCCGTCCTGTAGACGAATGAGGCGTTTCCTATTCTCCATCGTGATGGAGGGAGGGGAGGGGCATGTTGTGAGGGAGGAATGTATGAATTTGCCCCGTAATCACGTGCAGCTTTCACGTGTTCGTCTGTACTTAGCGCAACAGAAGCTCTGCCCATACCTGGATATCAGGCTGGTTACGTCACACAGTACGATCACTGGTAACAAGGAGCTGTGAAATTTCATCGAACGAAATTTTTTGGGATGTATTGGCAAATCAACCAGACTGCATATCAGCATATGCTCTTCAGGTCAAAGCAATGTCTCCTGCATCCCCGGGCCTAAATGTATCGCAGGAACTAATAGGTGAAAAAGAAAAGCTTAATTCCACGCAGTTGTACTTACGGAATTAAAAAAAAAAAAAAATCTCTTCTATTCCTTTGGGCTGCAATTTTGCTGTCATCCGTTGCTCGGCGATGCACGACAGTCAAAGAACACTCACGCGCCCAAATTTCTAAGATAAGTTTTTGAGACTAACAAAATTATAGTATGCTACAATAATTAGTATTTACAACGTAAACATATTTGATAAAACTTCGATAAAAAAGTGATGCGTAGTGCAGAAAAATTGGCCGAAATGTTCATTTTGCTGCCACCAGGGTATTCAAATGACATTAACTTTGATGGAACACATCGGAGGCTTGGCCTAGGCAGACTTTCCGTGCACACGAGCGTACCTCTGCGAATGTATTGGCTACAAGTCAAAGGATCCAAGACTCTAAGGCCTTTGTCCGTCGTATGAGATTGTCTGTAATGGGTAAAACATGTTTCCGTGAAACGGGTCAATGAAATGTGCGATCACCAGGTCATTTAAATTTTACTTGAGATACCGATTAAATGAACTGGCCCTGGCATGACGACACCTTGTTACGGGGATATTATATGAAGATATTTATACAGGAATAATGATTCATTCGATCGTTGCGAACGTGTTGACCGATGCAGCGTGCGCTGCATCTGTTGAGTTCACTGATGAAGTGTGCGCTGCATCTGTTGTGTTTACTGATGAAGTGTGCGCTGCATCTGTTCAGTTCACTGATGAAGTGTGCGCTGCATCTGTTGTGTTTACTGATGAAGTGTGTGCTGCATCTGTTGTGTTTACTGATGAAGTGTGCGCTGCATCTGTTGTGTTTGCTGATGAAGTGTGCGCTGCATCTGTTGTGTTGACCGATGCAGCGTG
>SDVV010014410.1:0-14812 GCA_016164225.1 Gammarus roeselii | reverse complement strand
CTCTGATGCATTAATACTGTAGAGCTGAGGCCTGATGCGAAGCAAGCACCACCTCTGATGCATTAATACTGTAGAGCTGAGGCCTGATGCGAAGCAAGCACCACCTCTGACGCATTAATACTGTAGAGCTGAGTTATGATGCGAAGCAAGAAACATCTCTGATGCATTAATACTGTAGAGCTGAGTTATGATGCGAAGCCAGATTCACCTCTGATGCATAAATACTGTAGAGCTGAGGCCTGATGCGAAGCAAGCACCACCTCTGGTGCATTATTACTGTAGAGCTGAGGCCTGTAGCGAAGCAAGCACCACCTCTGATGCATTATCACTGTACAGCTGAGATATGATTCGAAGCAAGCACCATCTCTGATGCATTAATACTGTAGAGCTGAGGCCTGATGCGAAGCAAGCACCACCTCTGGTGCATTAATACTGTAGAGCTGAGTTATAACTCGAAGCAAGCACCACCTCTGATCCATTAATACTCTAGAGCTGAGGCTTGATGCGAAGCAAGCACCACCTCTGATGCATTAATACTCTAGAGCTGAGGCTTGATGCGAAGCTAGCACCACCTCTGATGCATTAATACTGTAGAGCTGAGATATGATTCGAAGCAAGCACCACCTCTGATGCATTAATACTGTAGAGCTGAGGCGTGATGAGAAGAAAGCACTAACTCTGATGCATTAATACTGTAGAGCTGAGGCGTGATGCGAAGCAAGCACCACCTCTGATGCATTAATACTGTTGCGCTGAGTTATGTTGCGAAGCAAGAAACACCTCGGATATATTAATACTGTTGAGCTGAGTTATGATTCGAAGCAAGCACCACATATGATGCACCAATACTGTAGAACTGAGGCCTGATATGAAGCAAGCACCACCTCTGATGCACCAATACTGTAGAGCTGAGGCTTGATGCGAAGCAAGCACCACCCTTAGTGCATCGCCAGCAAGACAGCAGATGGGAGGTCTTAACTGTTACAGTGATTACTCTGTGACAGAGAGCAAGCTGATGTACGGGCGGTTAGTGAGCATGTGTTCTATGTGCCTTAGATCAAAGCCTTCGCAAGCATGCAAACGCATTAGTTGGTTTGTTGTGAGTCAGTGGAAGATAACTCGAGAGACCAATGTTGAACACGAGACATGTAGAGCTGTCCTTGTTGAATTTAAGATATGTAGTGCTCGCATAGCTGATTGGGAAAATTTAAACGCTAATATTTTGAATGTGATACATCAAGAACTTGAAATATTGCGTGGAATTATTTAGGCAAGTGCATACACATATGTATTAGATTACACTTTTTGGTACCCAACGTTTCCGTGCTTGGGAAATATATATTTTTTTACGGCACTCAATGAAACCAAACGAAATTTATGTATTTTACCGCACATAGTCGAAAAATTACGACACGTGAGGGACTTATACATTCTATTGCAACGAATTGACTTAGAATTTTTAGTTCAGCCTCACAGTATCCTCTATCCCTGGCATTATACTTCTGGATACGCAGCTGAACAATAACAATTTTTTAGATATATTATCATTAGAGGGGAACACAAGGGTAATTTATTTTCAGCACTGCTTAGCATAGTACACCAAAAAGGACTGCGTGTTAATGACACTCCTTATCAAAAGTCGTGTTTATTATGATACAATTGATCTGAAATTGCACTTGAAAAGGAACCTACAGTCATGTAAGATCACAACCCATCACGCACCTATCCTAGCATCATCTCCCACCAAACGCTGACTCCGGCCCACACTCGCCTGCAAGCGAACGTCCCAAACTTCCATCCTCGCTGTATTTTGTTTCAATGAATAGTAATCACGCAGAAAATGGACGCCATTACCACTCTCAGAAAATTCTTCTCCCCGTGCAAATAAGTTTAAGAACTGCTTTCGTATTCACGGCCTCATTTTCTTCACCGCCCCTCTTCGCTATCGACTTCAGGTTTTTGCCCTTTCTGAGTTGGGTGAGGGTAAGGTCTCTTCTTTAAGTAATATATAGTATGCATTTATGCTAGACCCAACGATTTACTTTGAAACTCAAGACAAATATAGACGTCCTCATCTGTGCATTGGTGATGTGGAGGAATTGAAGACGGTAGAAGACGTCAGTTTTCGTCTCATTTCAATGCTGAATTCTTTTTTTGTCAAACACTTTTAACACACAAATTTATCTCCCAAACGTACAGCTTAATATGCAAAAATATTGTCGACCGTAATTGCGGCTTCTATATCAATATTGATTCTAAATCCGGAACATCTTCCTTACTTCACAATTTCTTGAACTTTATTATTAAGTTAATAGTTTGCCTATCCTCGGCAAAAGTTGGAACCACTGCAGAGGAGTATTGGATCAGCTGGTGTAGTGGTTACCGTCTAAAATCTCTCCATTTCGCAAGATAGATGAGTCCCAATAACGTTTAGTGTTATTTACTTTCCAATAGAGGGAAACCGTGTATCTTTTCAAGGAGGTCATTTTTCAAGCTCCTCCTGCCCTTGTAGGCTCAACAATTATCCTGAAATAATAGCTTCCTTCCTTTTAAACCGAAGCCCCATCCTTCTTGTTCCTATGGCGGACAAGGAAGACAAGAGCCTTAGACGGACGCTCTTGGACGTTGGGCTCCTGGGCTCTTGCGATAGAGCGACAAACACTGCTCCGCAGAGCGAGGGATTTGATATATGAAAGAAAGTGTTCTGGAGACCGAAATATATGGATCATCGTTGCGGGTTGGTTAAACCTAAGTGGCTCCGGCGAAAGTTAATTACGAACCCCTTTTCGGATGACAATGCTATGGATATTCGTTAGTAGAATGTTGAAGCACGCGTGTTTTATTTTGGAGAGTGAAGTGCACACTGTTCTATCTGAAGAATAGCTGTGCATGTTTGTTGAATTCTTTGGTAACTAAGGAACCTTGAGAAAATAGCAAGAACATTTGTGCTAAAGGATAGAAAGATACCGTTCAAGTCATGAGCACCAGAGCTCTTGACATGTAGGGGCGCCCACTCTCTGTGGGGGCGCCCACTCTCTGTGGGGGCGCCCACTCTCTCTGTAGGGACGCCCACTCTCTCTGTAGGGGCGCCCACTCTCTCTGTAAGGGCGCCCACTCTTCCTGTAAGGGCGCCCACTCTCCCTGTAGGGGCGCCCACTCTCTCTGTAGGGGCGCCTAATCTCTCTAAAGGGGCGCCCACCCTCTACAAGAACCGGATAACAATGAGCTGGTGTGCGCTGTCGTCAAGTGAATGTTGGTTTATGGCCTCACATCCGCACTCCTTCAAGGGAAGAGAACCGAAGTAATAATGAAGGTTACATCGCACCATTCAAGTCTTGACTAATATTGGATTTTTCATGCTGATAATTGTATGTGAATATTCAAACCGCTCCCGGATATTGAATACATTAATATGAACAAGACGATTCAATAACTGCACACGTCAATTTCTGATCTGATGGTTTTAGCGTATCATTGTAGTTTTTAGTTCTATTGTATACATTTTCAAAGATTACCATGCCATTTACAAATTAAAATAGGATGTTATTTGGTGGCCGTTGAAATTGAACGAGTCACCCCAGTTTCATATAAATTAGTCAGCCTGCCAAAATTTTAATAGTCCTGCAACTTGCATTATTTTATAAAGTCGTCCAGCTCATATTATGAATACCTTAACAAAGATCCGATCTATAACTCCCCGAATTGATAGGCTTACAGGCTAATTGTACACTCAGAGCGTTACCACGTTGCACAGCTAGTCCTAGCCTCTGTTTCAACCAGAACGTTTCGCGAGGGTCCCCAGAGGCGGCAGATAACCGTCGGCCGATGTCGCGGATCAGGAGGCTGCTGGTTATGCCGATAAAGCCGGTCGTGTCGATAGCCAAGGGCTCAAAAAGGTAGCGGTCACGAAGAGATTGATACTTATTCTTTTTTTGTTCTCTGCCGCGTTGGTTTAAAATCCAACTAGTTTTCTGTTCATACGTACCGTGGTCTAACGCCAACTTGAATAAAACACTTCCTATCCATTTGAGGCTCCCAGTTGTTTGCCCGAATGATTGATCATTCGGTCAAGCAATTGGAAATGCAACGGCTTATGCATTTGTACAGCTGGCTCGGGTTTTTACGAGATCTGGTGCAAGCTTTTCAGTGGTGAAGGAGGCTGGCTCATGCCCTCGTGAGCTCTGATCCGACGTAAAGGAGGCTTCAAGCAATGCCGCACTCTTCTCAGCTGTTTCATCGTGTTCTGTGAGATGATTGATCGTCGTCAACTACTGCCCCTACTTTTCGTAGCTGCTTCAGCGCTTTTTGATATATATTGGTCATCAAGTACGGTTCTCACTCTTCTCAGCGTTTTCTGAGATATTCGATGATGTTGATTTCCAGTCATAAAAGTTTACTCAGCTGGGCCTTAGAATGTCAAAGTATCTGGATGACCTCGACTCGTCTACTATATTGCATAAAGTGATCAGCTGTATTAATGATTGTCAGCTGTATTGAAATATATAGTCAGCTCTATTAATGATTGATAGTTGAAATTAATATTATTACCTGAAAATGTATAGGACTAGACTAATTACTTTTTCAGTGATGAGCACACGATGTATTATTTACAATTATTTCTACTAGAATCCTAATATTACAACCATCCAATCAATGTAATCGAATATACAAATTTCGCTAACATACATCACCTTAAACACGATGCACGTACAGACCACATTAAGTCTGTTCTCCTGCTGTATATGCCACATTTAATAACGTAACTAAACTCAAACAAAGGGATCCAGGAACACTATGGAGTTCCTGCCGCTGGCCAGGGCGACAATCGTTGCTTCCATAATCCCCCACTAGGCAGAGTGGTGTAAGTGTCCAGGTTTTTCATCAGTATGCTAATGACCTGGCCACTGTTTGAGAAGGAATAACGCTGCTTTCTGGAGCCCGTAAATTAAACAAATATTAGCTACTACATTGGATAAGGGAGTGGATGAGGGTGGGGTAAGGGGATTCGAGCGATGCCATTTCCTAGAAAATGTTCTCTATAAGAAAGAGGGTTTGTTTTAACCATGATGGCGAAGTTGGAGAAGTAATTATTTTGCTTGCCTGTGTAACATAAGAAGGTATAACATTGTAGTAAAATATGCATGCGAGAGAAGGATACACAGCCATTACAATTGCATGGTGATTCAACTATAATGATGATACGATTTAATCTCTCTCGGAACCGGCCAGATCGTTGGAAACTTGTGCTCTCAATGTGTGTTCCAATTCGGGAAAAAAATCAAGCATAAAAAGATGTACTATTGAGTTGGTGATGAGGTGACTACATACTGGAGCGAAATGAGTGCGCTCGGAATTTCTTGAAGCCTCCTTTACCCCCGGACAGTTTGTACTAGAGCTCACTATAGCATGAGTAAGCCTCCTTTACCTCCGGACAGTTTTTACTAGAGCTCACGATAGCAGGAGCAAGCCTCCTTTACCCCCGGACAGTTTGTACTAGAGCTCACGATAGCATGAGTAAGCCTCCTTTACCTCCGGACAGTTTGTACTAGAGCTCACGATAGCAGGAGCAAGCCTCCTTTACCCCCGGACAGTTTGTACTAAAGCTCACGATAGTATGAGTAAGCCTCCTTTACCCCCGGACAGTTTGTACTAGAGCTCACGATAGCAGGAGCAAGCCTCCTTTACCCTCGGACAGTTTGTACTAGAGCTCACTATAGCATGAGTAAGCCTCCTTTACCTCCGGACAGTTTGTACCAGAGCTCACGATTGCATGAGTAAGCCTCCTTTACCTCCGGACAGTTTGTACCAGAGCTCACGATAGCATGAAGAAGCCTCATTTACAACCGGACAGCTTGTACCAGAGCTCACGATGTCATGAGCAAGCCTACTTTACCTCTAGACGGCTTGCACCAGACCTCACGATAACACGAGCAAGCCTCCTTTACCTCCGGACAGCTTGTACCAGAGCTCACGATAACACGAGCCAGCCTCTTTTACCTCTGGACAGCTTGTACCAGAGCTCACGATAGTATGAGCAAGCCTCCTCTACCACCAGACAGCTTGTACCAGAGCTCACGATTGCATGAGTAAGCCTTCTTTACCTCCGGACAGTTTGTACCAGAGCTCACGATAGCATGAAGAAGCCTCCTTTACAACCGGACAGCTTGTACCAGAGCTCACGATGGCATGAGCAAGCCTACTTTACCTCTGGATGGCTTGCACCAGAGCTCACGATAACACGAGCAAGCCTCCTTTACCTCTGAACAGCTTGCACCAAAGCTCTCGATAACACGAGCCAGCCTCCTTTACCTCTGGACAGCTTGCACCAGGGCTCACGATAACACGAGCAAGCCTCCTTTACCTCTGAACAGCTTGCACCAGAGCTCACGATAACACGATCAAGTCTCCACTACCAGCACTCCCCCACCACTCGGTGCCTCCACTACCAGTCCTCCGCCACCACTCGGTGTACCCACTACCAGCCCTCCGCCACCACTCGGTGTCTCCGCTACCAGCATTCCGCCACTACTCGGTGTCTCCACTACAAGCACTCCGCCACCACTCGGTGTCTCCACTACCAGTCCTCCGCTACCACTCGGTGTACCCACTACCAGCCCTCCGCCACCACTCGGTGTCTCCCCTACCAGCCCTCTGTCACCACTCGGTGTACCCACTACCAGCACTCCGCCACCACTCGGTGTCTCCACTACCAGCACTCCGCCACCACTCGGTGTCTCCACTACCAGCACTCCGCCACACTCTGTGTCTCCACTACCAGCACTCCGCCACCACTCTGTGTCTCCACTACCTCGATATAAATGGATGAGGTAACTTTCATTTGCTGTGTTAAATATTATACATGGCAAATTTTTAATCAGCCATCCTAAGAAGGACATTCTAAAAATCTGAATAATCGCACCAGTGCGAACGAAGTGTGTATGCCGTATCAACAACACAGTGTTTATGTGTTTGTGATCGTCAGTGTAAGAGCAGAAATCAGCTGCATGCTTCTCCACTACCCTCCACAGCCTTGACGTGAGGTAACCGCAAAGATCCTGCCCACCTCATCAAGCCCTTATGCCACTAGGCCCACATTCCAAGCGTCACCCCTCATTCGCTGCATTAACAGTCGCAGTAAATGCACATTCCACACCTAAATCACACTTCTTCTGTTCATCGTGTTGCCAGCCCAAGGATACAGACACTTCTGTTTATCGTGCTGCCAGCTAAAAGATACAGATACTTCTGTTTATCGTGTTGCCAGCTGAAGGATACAGACACTTTTGTTAATCGTAATGCCAGACCAAGGATGCAGACACTTTTGTTTATCGTGTTGCCAGCTAAAGGATACAGACAGCTCTGTTAATCGTGTTGCCAGACCAAGGATACAGACACCTCTGTTTATTGTGTTTGCCAGCCCAAGGATACAGACACTTCTGTTTATCGTGTCACCGCCCAAGGATACAGACACTTCCGTTTTCCATGCTGCCAGCCCTAGGATACAGACGCTTCTGTTTTATCGTGTTGCAAGCTAAACAATACAGACACTTCTGTTTATCCTGTTGTCAGCCCAAGGATACAGACACTTCTGTTTATCGTGTTGTCAGCCCAAGGATACAGACACTCCTGTTTATCGTTTGTCCAGCCCTATGATACAGACATCTCTGTTTATCGTGTTGCCAGCCCAAGAATACAGATACTTCCGTTTTTCGTGTTGCCAGACCAATGATACAGACACTTTTGTTCATCGTGTTACCAGCTCAAGGATACAAACACATCTGTTTATTGTGTTGCTAGCCCAAGTATACAGACACTTCTGTTTATTTTGTTGCTAGCCCAAGGATACAGACACTTCCGTTTTTCGTGTTGTCAGCCCAAGGATACAGACACTTCTGTGTATCGTGTTGCCAGCCCAAGGATCCAGACACTTCTGTTTATCGTGCTACCAGCCCATGGGTACAGACACTTCTGTTTATCGCGCCAGCCCAAGGATACAGACACTTCTCTTAGTCGTGTCGCCAGCCTAAAGGGACAGATACTTCTGTTTATCTTGCCCTGCCTCGCCCCATGTGAGCAGCGTCTCCTGCTCTCCCTCTGGACATCGCACCGCTGCTGCGGGACTCCTCGACTTGACTCCGGACATCGTACCGCTGCTACGGGACCTCGAACCGCTGTAAAGGGACATCGTACCGCTGCTGCGGGATATCGCGTCAACAAAATAGCCGTTAATGGTTACAATAGCCGTCATTGCATAGTTAGGTCTTGATAACCTATTTTAACACTTTGAAAACAAGTGTATTAATTTATGATCTATTGGTTTGATTTAGATTTATATCTTTATTATAGCTGTACCCATACTACCTGTCTGTTCCTCAGTAGTTATTTACTAGTATACTGACTTTTAACTCTTCAAATGTAACTGGTTGTTGTCATCGCACAACTATATTTGAAAAAGTATTTCCGCACTATTAGGATGCTTCTGTTAGAATGACACACTGTTAGGATGCAGCTCTGGTTCGTTTACCTTTTATTTTAGCGGTGCGTGTGTACATGCCTGTTTTTATCAGTATTCTAATGTGTTATTGGTATTCAAATAAGCAGCATTTTCAAATGAAACCTGTTTGCAGAAGCAAAATCCGAGGAAATTTGGAGTGGGGTACCTGCCTGTCTTTATCAGTATTTTAATGTGTTATTGGTATTCAAATAATCAGCATTCTCAAATGAAACCTGTTTGCAGTAACAAAATCCGATGGAATTTGGAGTGGGCAGTATCATTGCACTAAACTCTGAAACCATAAACCAAGCAGCCACCATTTGATCAAGAAAGATTATGTCCATGTTACGTTGTCAGTATACTTATTGGGGATTTTGTACCGAAAAATATCTCAAATGAACTCAATACAACTCAATACTACTCAATACAAATGAACTCAATACCCTAGAATCTATCCCGCAATAAGATATAACTTGCACTAACGCGCCTCCGACAATTATCAAATCAAATCTAATCAATTCAATTCAAATTAAAATCAAATCAATAAACGGGAGCACTACTGCCAAAGTTCAACAACAAGACTATATAGAATTTTGTATCTTTTATTACTCCAGTTCCATTAGAATAAAAAAGTAACAACAGGTTATACAAAATTATCTGTCTGTGTGACTTTTGCATCAATCATAATCAAGTGGAAACTTCTGTGACTTAAAAACTGGGAGCAACTGTATAAGCTATTCTCTCTCTAAGTGTGCCCTAACTCCTCTCCCTCCTCCCCCGCGCCCCTACAACCGTTGTCAGAGCCTATCGTCCCCTACACCTCAACCGTATTCTAAGATATTACTGGTATTACGATATTCAACATTATCAAATGTGGCCGGTTCTCTGTAACAAAACCACATGTATCATGTATCAGGTAGTATCATTGTACTGTACCACTTTATATCTTGCAGATTAGAATCGTGCGACGACTTCATAACACCCCACTTACTAAATTGTAATTATTTTTTCAGCATCTTCTGATACTCATCTGGTCATGTCTGGTATAAGGTTGGTGCCCAGAATCATGCTATCATTCCTTTATTGAGAAGCAGATGGGAGCAGCTACAAGTTAGTTCAGCTTTGCATTCAACCGAAATCTCGCAATAGGACGCAACCTTGCGCCAACGCGCATCCGACGATACGCGCATCCGACTCTCCTTTATATTATTCCCGCTTTAATTCTGTTGTCGAATCGTTAACATAATCGTCACATCCCGCATCTAATTCTAGTATTGCATTCATATCTGCTGTCTACAAGAAATCACAAAAAATAGAACTCAAGCTAACGGTCAATTTTCCCACCGGTAAATTCTATAACAGTCCCAGATGGTTGGGACTAAGCTAGAATGTGGCATCTGCCACACCTCGTACGCCCCGAACTAATGAATTGCCAAAGTTCTTCTGGCTCTGCCAGGACTTAACGTAGCAGTCCCTCAACTGGGGAATGCAAGACATTGCGCTGTAAATTTTGTCAAACAACTGAAAGCACAAATCAGTCACGCCTCCGATGGCTTATCCAAAACGGAGACAGTCTCAACCAATGGCTTATCCATAGCAGAGACAGTCAACACGAATACCCGATTGATGGCCATTGAATTAAAATTGGAAAACGTGCTGAAACAATATCACGAGTTTAAAGATCTGAGAAGCAACGAATTAGCAGCAGTCAAAGAAACTGTCGAGGCCACCCAAATTCAAGTGAAAAAAACTCCAAATGCATCTAGACTCCGAATTTGCCAAGAAACTTTCGGCTCTAGACGCTGAGACAAACGATCGTATCAAACCGATAGAAAACTCAGTCAAAGATAGCAAGGCACTGTACTCAACTGTAGTTAGTAGGAGGCAGCCACGCTGTGACAATGCAACACACGTGGATACAATCTCACCACTTTTGACCCAATACACATAACCGATTCGATGTATTGCCCGATGAAATGGATTCTCAAAATTCAGAGGAAATGATTGTGATTGGTGATTATAATGTCACCTCCTTCAAATCAAATCAGCAAAAAGGGAAAATTCAACTGAAAATACTCGGCAAAGCTGATTTGAAAATTTACGAGGTCAAAGGCATAATCGCAAAGGAAAGGATACATCCATCTAAGCGAATTTTAATACAAATCGGAGCTATGGACGTGTCGCAGACGGAATCAACATGGAAAAGGTATGAAACCATGCTAAACAACACCAAACCTTCACACGCGAACCTCCATGTATCTGTTATATTGCCCCATCCGAACCAAAGTAGATACACGTTAAGCAAGATGATTTTACTAAACAATTGCTTAGCAACTTTCTGCAAAGCCCAGCAAATCTCTTTCTCGGATCATTGCGATACGATGATCGACCCAAAGTACTATAACTTTAATAGAATCACCAACAAGGCTCGCATTAACACGTATGGACTTGATATCATCGAAAACATCCTTAAAAACATCGGCGCTAGACTTGTCAATTAAAATAAGTCAAAAAACGTAAACGACATAGCGACCTCCGCCCATTTCAACACGAGATACACAACAAATACAAGTGCCCATCAAAACACCACCACAGGTCCTAGCAAAAAAGTTCCTGTCATCATCCCAGTCCGAGTTAGAGGCAGTAGTCGCAGCTTCGCTAGTACAACCCACGAAAACGAAAGTCTTGGCTTCGACACAAGACCTCTGAGTATAAACAAAATACGTCAAACAAATCAAGTCAATGTGACTAACGGTACTCTCAAATGTTACCACGTGAACGCTAGAAGTCTCAGAGACATTGAATGGAAGTATCGACATAATAGCAATCACAGAATCGTGGATGAAATTGAGCACCAGGCATTATTTAGGCGAATTTACTCTTCCTGGTTACTCACTATTTCACAAAGATAGACAAAGCCGAAAGGGCGGAGGAGTGCTGTTTCTCGTGAAAAACACTCGGCAAGTATTAGAAGTCACCATTTCAAACAACAGGCACGACATAGTATCAATCCAAGTAGTCGTAAACGTATAAAATGTCAAATCACTCTCGTCTATCGCCCCCCTAGAAACAAGGTTGCAGATGATATCGATCTTTACAACACCCTCGTCGATGTGCTCACAACACAACACAGTATTTTGCTTGGCGATTTCAATATCCCCGATATTGATTGAGAATCAGACGAATATACTGCCACCGGCCAACGTCTGATTGATTTTGCAAACGATAAGTTCCTGACCCAAATGGTGAAGACACCTACAAGAGGTAGAAACATTCTTGATCTCCTATTTAATGCAAGCGACTCTCATGTCACGAACGTCGAAGTAGCCGAACCACTCGGAACTAGTGACCACAACTGTATCCGTTTTTTGATAGAGCTCGAGTTGAAAACATCAACAAGCTGCGAAAAGTCCCTAACTTCAGATCAGCTAATTTTGATAACTTAAGAGAGTCAATGTTGTCATCAAATATTACCTCCGGACAAGATGTCAATCAACCGCTTGGCTATTTCTTGACTGCACTTAAAAATATTGAACATGAGCATATCCCGCGTAAAAAACAGGCGAACAGCAGCCTATCAGCCCAAGTACTGGAAAGGAGAATTGCAGCGCTTTCATTCACGAAAGGAAGCAAAGCATTCGATAAAGCAGAGATATCCACATGACGTAGCAAAAAATGAATACAAAATTAGCAGAAGAGATCTAAAGAGAGTCCTGAAACGAAAGAAGAAATATTATGAAAATGAAATTGCTGCCAATGCCAAAACTGATCCAAAACAATTTTGTAGTTATATTTCCAGCAAAAAAAAATTGTAATAGGTCCTCTTGAGAACGATATTGGTGAGCTAGAAACGGACAACACTAAGATGAGTGTTCTACTTATTGAATACTTTTGCTCTGTATTTACGGTAGAGAATCAGGATATTCCTAATCCTGAGGATATCATAGTGGCAAATAAATTGAAGCCCTCACCACAGTGAACTTTTCCCCCGCCGAAGTTCATAAATATATAGACAAATTGAGAGTCACCAAATCTCCAGGTCCAGACCAAATTCATCCTAGAATTCTAAAAGAGACTAGAAATAAAATCTCCGAACATTTATCAAACATTTCCACCCAATCTCTCACAAACGGCACCTGCCCCTCTAAATTGAAAGAGGCCAACATTACCCCAATTTTTAAACAAAGGGACAAAAAGTGTACCGGCAACTACCGTCCAATCAGTCTCACCTCAGTCATTGGCAAGTTGATGGAAAGTTTGATAACGGATAAAATAACAGATTTCTTAGAATCAAACAAATTGATTGGCGACTCCCAGCATGGCTTTAGACACGACCGTTCCTGTCTTACAAATCTGCTACTCTTTTTCAGACATATAATCGAAATCCACGACACAAAATGTCCAATCGATATCAATTACCTTGACTTTCAAAAGGTCTTTGATAAAGTCCCCCACAAGCGCCTAATTAGTAAATTGCACAGCATCGGTATTCGAGGCGAGCTTAACAACTGGATAGAATGCTGGCTTACGGACAGACGGCAGCGAATTGTACTTAAAGGAGCTTCCTCTCTCTGGGTTAATGTTACAAGCGGCGTGCCTTAAGGATCCGTGTTAGGGCCAGTTCTCTTTATAATATTCATTAACGATCTCGATAGCAACGTACTCTCAAACATTAGCAAGTTTGCAGACGATAATAAGGACGGAGGAAAAGTGCAAACTGAACTAGAGTGTCAGCAGATCCAACTAGACTTGAACAAAATTGTTGACTGGTCAGAAAAGTGGCACATGAAATTTAATGTAGACAAATGCAAAGTTATGCACGTAGGTCCTCATAACCCCAAACACGAATATTCAATGTCTGGGAAGAAACTCATTCCCGTCACCGAAAAGAGAGATTTAGGTGTCATCATTAGTACCAACTTGAAAAGCAGCAAGCAATGTAACGATGCTGCCTGCCAAGAAAGGCAACAAAATGCTAGGTATGATATCCCGCACTATCTCGTACAAAAACCAACACAGTATGCTCAAGGTATTTAATGCATTTGTTAGAACGCATTTCGAGTATGATATCCAATTCTGGTATCCATTCCTTAGAATTTATTTTATTAAACTTGAGAATGTTCAACGTAGAGCTACCAAACTCATCGTACGAAGACAGGCTTCGTGAACTCAAACTTTATTCGCTGTAGAAACGTCGAGTCAGAGGCGACATGATAGGAGTGTAGAATATTATGAAGGGTAAGGAAAACGTCGACCGAGCGAGCCTTTCCACTTAAGATACAAACGGAGTGACGAGGAACAATGGATACAAAATCGTTGGAAAACGTTTCTCACTCGACATCACGCGCAATTTCTTCACGTATAGGGTTGTCAAAGAATGGAACAAACTTCCAGCGGAGGTTGTAAACAGCAAAACAATCGAAACGTTCAAGTCGTGGCTCGATAAGTTCTACATAAATAGCTAAACCGTTCCATTTCTTGTTGTGTAAAAATAAAAAATAAATGGCTCACGAAGCTCTCTTAGACGTTTTTTTCCAGAACTGATTCTCTTGCTATCAAACGGCAACCTAGTTTCGGCCTATAGGCCTATTGTTGTCTTCCCACACTTGTAAACACTTGTTAACTACCAGCCCTTCGCCACCACTCGGTGCCTCATCCAGCAGCCCTCCGCCACCACTAGGTGTACCCACTACCATCACTCCACCACCACTCGGTGTACCTGCTACCAGCACTCCGCCACACTCGGGGTCTCCACTACCAGCACTGTGCCACACTCGTTGTCCCCACTACCAGTACTCCGCCACACTCGTTGTCTCCACTGCCAGCACTCCACCACACTCGGTGTACCTACTATTAGCACTCCACCACACTCGGTGTCTCCACTACCAGCACTCCGCCACAACTCGGTGTCCCCACTACCAGCACTCCGTCACACTCGGTGTATCCACTACCTGCACTCCACCACACTCGGTGTACCCACTACCAGCACTCCACCACACTCGGTGTACCCACTACCAGCACTCCGTCACACTCGGTATATCCACTACCTGCACTTCACCACACTCGGTGTACCCACTACCAGCACTCCACCACACTCGGTGTACCCACTACCAGCACTCCACCACACTCGGTGTACCCACTACCAGCACTCCGTCACACTCGGTGTATCCACTACCTGCACTCCACCACACTCGGGGTCTCCACTACCAGCACTGCGCCACACTCGGTGTCTCCACTACCAGCACTCCGCCACACTCGTTGTTCCCACTACCAGCACTCCACCACACTCGGTGTACCCACTACCAGCACTCCACCACA
>SDVV010014409.1:0-14812 GCA_016164225.1 Gammarus roeselii | reverse complement strand
TATACAGAGAGAGAGTGAAAGAGAGAGAGCGGCAGAGAGAGAGAGAATTACCAGCCGTTTGCCATGAATGAAGAACCCGTCACCACTGACTGTCAAGAGCAGCGGGGCAATTCGAAATTGCAGCTAAAGAACACTTGGATTATTGCAATTCCAGCCACTCGGACAGGGAGATGAACCGCGTCAATATTCACCTCCTGGCGCCTAGAGCGGCGTAAAGCAAAGTAAAATGCTCAATTCCAAAAATTTGTAAGGAAAAGAACGAGAACCCTTTGAAAAACTTTCAGTATTGGTCGGGATGGTTAAATGAGGGATGTGAAGAGAAATGTTATATGGGAATGCAAGAAATAATTATTAGAGAGCGACGCAACAGATACATGGAGTACAAATGCTTCCGATGGAGACAGCGACCAAGAAGCAAACGTCAAATGAAAACCAATGCAAGTATCGTAACACGAAGTAAAACGAGCTGTATTTGCCTTGAGGAACACAAATTCAACAGGAATAGATGGTTTAGCCCTTCAATATCTGAATGACAGCCTTATAGTGACCTTGCCTTTTATCATTATCAACACAGTTAAAAGCTGTTCAATGCTTGCTAGTATGCTTATCGGCGAAAATTGTCGACAGAAGACGCACTTATGAGCACCACTGAAGATCTGTACAAAAACATTGATGAGGGGCTGGTATTGCAAGACTTATCAAAAGCATTCGACAGTGTAAGCCATTCAATTCTTTTTGGCAAGCTCCGCAACATCGGCATTGACCCTACTTGGTTCGAAAGTTATCTGATGAATCGACAACAATCAGTTAAACTCGATAGCGCAACTATGTCAAATTTGGCCACAGTTGTCTTTGGGGTCCCCCAAGGTTCGATACTTGGCCCTTTGTTGTTCCTGGTTTTTGTTAATGACATCGACTGTAAGTTACCAAAAAAGCAAGAGAAAATGGTAATGTACGCCAATGATGTTCAAATATTGCTTGCCCGAAAGCCGTCGGATCTGAATGCACTGAAAGACGACGCTGAGACAGCCTTAACTAATCTGAAATCTTGGTATGATAAAAATGGACTCAAGCTCAACTCTGGAAAAACAAAATGCATTTTTTCGGCTCAAACTCAAGAAGGAAAGCAGTTCCAATAAATTTCTCTATCAGGATAGACAAATCTGACATTCCTGTGGAAGATAAAGTTATAAGTCTGGGAGTATGGTTTTATCCCGGTCTTTCCTTCAAACACCACATAACTACTCTGTGTTTCAAGCTGAATAGAACACTTTTGTTTCTAAACTCCGCAAAAAAATAATTGGATTTCAAATCAAGATTACTGATTGTCCACGCTTTAATATTTTCTCACATTAAATACTATCTTCCAATTTGGGGGAAATGCACCAAAAACCAAAGAGAAAAGTACAACGTTGTATAAATTTTGCAGCAAGAATAACATGCAATGGTAACCACAGAAAACGAGACCACGTAAGTCCTCTCCTCGAAAAATTACAGTGGCTCAATATCGACAACAAACTGGCACTTCATGAGTCGATCAGAATTCATGAAGGTCTTCTAGAAAAACATTCACCCGGCAGGCAAAGGCACATATATTCTCGAGGTGGAAAAAACAATCGATTCACAAAAAATAATGATACTCTGCACGTTGAACACAGGAAAACAGAAACTGCCTGTCGAGCGTTTTCGATTACAGGACCAAAATCCTGGAACAACCTCCCAACAAGCCTAAGAAATCTTGAATCCAACAAATCCTTCACGAATAGGCTTAATGAACTCTGTTGACCGGTCAATTAAAAACTGTAACTTTGCCAACAAACACACGCTACTGTAAATGCATAATACCATTAACCAGAGAATGCATTTCTGTTCATGAGCGACCACCACCATAACCACCACCATAACTCTCAACATTGAGTCACCATCTAATCGTTTTCTTTCAGAGGATACATATGTTTTCTATGTTGTTACCGATCACAATTGTCTTTGCCAGTTACCATAAGTGTTAAATAGCGTTTTGTCTATTTCTATGTTTTAAATGTTTCAATCGTTTTAGTATAATTAAAATACGAACTCAGTTTTTTCGAGGAACGATAGGCATCGTCTAACTTGACAAAGGTTTACTCGATTTTAATATAATTCATTGAATTATTTCTAACTATTACCGTACCATTTTTGATGATACAATCATTGCCTTATAAGCTAACATTTTACATGTCTTCTATAACAGATGTACATTCATCGAACTTGTGTACTCCAGCATTGTATTATTTCTAATTGTCAATCATTTAATCATTTCCTAGCGGTCTTGAAGTGTGTATTTATATATTCAATTGTTTGGCGTGTATTTTAGGTATGATTTTTTTGTATAACTTATGTAGCCTATTCTTTCCTTCATTATTAATACAATGGTTTAGACCCATCCCTACAAAATGTTAGTGTTATTCGATTTTCCCAACCCTATATTGTAGACTACTCATTAAAATATGTTAGCATATTTTGATGTCCCATCCCCATGTTCTCGGGACTCTAACCACGTGCATGCGTGATTTGCCACCACATATACTTGTTATTTTCCACACCCATGTATTTTGTTGCTTATCAGCCCCCAAGTATTTTATTTCTCAACCCTGCGTGTCACTGGTTTTTCCAACACTATGTAGTTGGAATAATATTGTCAAAATAGACATTTCTGCATGTGCACAGATGATACTATTGTAAATAATATTTTCGCTCCATGTAATCCGAACCGGCAGCCCCTAGAGATGAGCCGTGACGAATTAAAATTGAACTTTCGAGGAACGATAGGTAGCTTCCAGCTTTGACAGAGGCCAACTCGACTAGAATATATTTTATTGAATCATATCTACCATTTACCGTATTATTTTTGAAGATACAATCATTGTCACATTAGCTAATATTGTGCTTCATCTTCTATACCAGAAGTATATTAATTCGGTTTCTGCACTCCAGTATCGATTTATTCTTCTTGTCAATCATTGAAACATTTCCTAGCGGTCATGAAGTGTATATATTTCAATGCTATGTATATATTATATGAATAACTCATATAGTCTATTATATGAATAACTCATGTAGTCAACCCATCTTTACAATATGTTAACGCATTCCGTCATGAAATATGTATATCCAGTGCTAGGTATATATTTTATAAATAATTTATGTCACCTATTCAACCCCTTAGTATTCATATATTACCCCATCTTTACAATATGTTACCGCATTTCGATTTCCCAACCCCATGTTCTCAGGATTTCTTAGCTCCATGTGTTGGCGGTTTTCCAAATCCTATGTATTTCGTAATTTTCTCAACTCCATGTATTTCGTGATCGCCCCACCCCATGCATTTCGTGCCAGGCAATACTTATTCTTACCTCAAATAAGATGTTGGCTGTCGATCATTTATTATAATATTATAATTTATAATCTGTCGCATGAAATCAGAACCAGCGGCGAATTTTAAATTGAATTTTCGTTTACGTTAACTCAAATAGTGTTCAGGGCAATAAAGTTTTATGTGTACTATTTTATAGATTGAAAACCCATTGCCAGATGATTGATGTAAAGGATTTAATAACTATTTAATAATTATACTAATTGTCATCCATATATGTAGGTATGTGTGTGTACATATGAATGTGTATTATACTTATTGTCATCCATATATGTAGGTACGTGTGTGCACATTTGAATGTGTATTTGTATGTGTACATGTGTACGGGAAAGCAGCACACTAGAGATGAGCTGCGATGTTTTCATTTTGGATTTATCAATCCCATGCACATGTGTTTTTTAAAAGATTTTCAATAACATATAACGTGAATCATGTTTTGAGACATAATGTAGCTACAAACAAGCGCTAATTCCAATAGTGCTTATGAAAACTAAGTTTGATTTATTATACCTAAGTATTGAAAACCCATTGCTAGACGATGGAAACAAAATGATTTAATAATAAAATAATAATAATAATGTTTCCATCCTTGGGTGGCCGCAAGGGCGCTTGCATCCAGTATGCTGTCATGATAGACGCCCTATCACAATCTCATGAGTGCCTCCCCATACCTGTTCTAATGAGAAACGCTCTATCACTGATCTCATGAGAGCCACCCTATATCTGTTCTAATGAGAAACGCTCTATCACTGATTTCATGAAAGCCACCCTAAATCTGTTCTCATGAGAAACGCTCTATCACTGATTTCATGGAAGCCACCCTAATCTGTTCTCATGAGCAACGCTCTATCACTGATTTCGTGGAAGCCACCCTATATCTGTCCTCATGAGAAACGCTCTATCACTGATTTCATGAAAGCCACCCTATATCTGTTCTCATGAGAAACGATCTATCACTGATTTCATGATAGCAACCCTATATCTGTTCTCAGGAGAAACGCTCTATCACTGATCCCATGAAAGCCACCCTATATCTGTTCTCAAAAGAAACGCTCTATCACTGATTTCATGAAAGCCACCCTATATCTGTTCCCATGAGAAACGCTCTATCATGATTTTATGAAGCCCACCCTATATCTGTTCTCATGAGAAACGCTCTATCACTGATCTCATGAAAGCCACCCTATATTTGTTCACATGAGAAACGCTCTATCATTGATCTCATGAAAGCCACCCTATATCTGTTCTCATGATAAACGCTCTATCACTGATTTCATGAAAGCCACCCTATATCTGTTCTCATGAGAAACGCTCTATTACTGATCTCATGAAAGCCACCCTACATCTGTTCTCATGAGAAACGCTCTATCACTGATTTCATGAAAGCCACCCTATATCTCTTCTCATAAGAAACGCTCCAGAACTGATTTCAAGAATGCTGTAACTGCTTTCATGAGAGCTTTAACTGTTCAACACAGCTCTTCCATCCACGTTGGACAAAATCTTATTCCGTTTTATTTGCTATTACAAAATACATAGTAATGTTCTGTGAGTCAGGGCACTTAAAATCACCGCTTGTCCAGATCAATGTCGAGTTAAACGCAGTGCCGAACAAGATATATCCTGCAAATGCACTGCTATTTGAAGGAAAATGAAGCTAGGGTAATGCAACTTCAAACATCTCAGTAAGGCAAGTTAAATGAAACACTTATCATCTCACATCCCGTTCAGAAGCGAGTAAAAGGTAATAATAACCATCTCATACATCATCGTTTCAAATTCCCAACTACTGTTATTATTAGGCGCTGACAACCATCTAATGTCCCGTACAATAGCCAGTTATGTAAGCAATAACAATGCCGTCCCCGCACTACAGCGAGGGACAATAACCTCCTCTCCCGCTCTTCAGGGAGTTATTAGCAGCAATAACAACCTCTTCTACCGCACTGTAAGGAGTTCTTAGCAGCAATAGCAACCTCTTCTCTTGCACTTCAGGGAGTTACTAGCAGCAATAAGAATCTCTTCTCCCGCACTGCAGGGAGTTATTGGCACCAACAATAACCTCTTCTCCCGCACTTCAGGGAGTTATTAGCAGCAATAATAACTTCTTTTCCCACACTTCAGGGAGTTACTAGCAGCAAAAACAACCTCATCTCCCGCACTGTAGGAAGTTCTTAGCAGCAATAACAACCTCTTCTCCCGCACTTCAGGGAGTTACAGCAGCAATAACAACTTCTTTTCCCGCACTGCAGAGAGTTATTAGCAGCAACAATAATCTCTTCTCCCACACTTCAGTGAGTTATTAGCAGCTATAACAACCTCTTCTCCCTCACTTCAGGAAGTTACAGCAGCAATAACAATCTCTTCTCCCGCACTGCAGGGAGTTATTGGCAGCAACGATAACCTCTTCTCCCGCACTTCAGGGAGTTATTCGCAGCAATAACAACCTCTTCTCCCGCACTTCAGAGACTAATTAGCAGCAATAACAACGTCTTCTCCCGCAATGTAGAGAGTTCTTAGCAGCAATAACAACCTCTTTTCCCGCACTTCAGGGAGTTATAAGCAGCAATAACAATCTCTTCTTCCGCACTTCAGGGAGTTATTAGCAGCAAAAGCAACCTCTTCTCCCGCACTTCAGGGAGTTACAGCAGCAATAACAACCTCTTCTCCCGCACTGCAGGGAGTTATTAGCAGAAACAATAACCTCTTCTCCAGCACTTCAGGGAGTTATTAGCAGCAATAACAACCTCTTCTCCCGCACTTCGGGGAGTTATTAGCAGCAATAACAGCCTCTTCTCCTGCACTGCAGTGAGTTATTGGCAGCAACAATAACCTTTTCTCCCGCACTTCATGGAGTTAATTGCAGCAATAATAATCTCTTCTCCCGCACTTCAGGGAGTTACATTACAGCCACATAATGGCAGCAACAGCCGTCCTTTCTCCCCACAGTTTATGTTCAATGCATTTAGCTTATTTCGGCGGGCTCAAGGCCACAACTCTTTGAACCACACCTGAATCATTTCGCCGAGTGCTTGTTGACACAATGTTTTGAGTCCCAATTGTTTGTCATTGCGCCTCAGACTTCAGAGGACGACTGTGATGTTGAGTCGCTCCATCTAGAGAGCTGTTAATGTTGTGCTAGACTGAAGAAACATGATAATAAGTGAATCTTTAGGGACAAACACAAAGAGACAATTCTGGAATGAAAAAAATATTTGAATAACAAAATCAAAACTGCCTCTGGCGTCGTTTCTGTTGGTAAAAATCTAAAAGACATCTCTTGTCATTTGGTTCGACTACTGCCTTTCTGCATAACTCTAAATATATTAGGTAAATGACGTTTTTGAACGTGTAAAATAACATTGGCATGACAAGTAATAATTTATAAGCAATTATTATACATTTCTAGCTGAGAGTTTTCTTTCAAACACGTGGACCTGCATAACACACTGCACGAAACATCATTGTACCGTGAGAAATTATGTATGCTAGTAGAAGTGTCCTGAAACCTAAGAGACTCTCTGGATTTGTTGAAGTTTTATTTTAATATTTATTTTAACTTTAAAATGACCTACAAATGATGTTATCGTGTATGACCAACTGTGATGAGTTGGGGGGACGTGTTACTCCCCCCTTCAAATTTTGTATAGATCGTCGCTCGTGTAGTTAGGAAAAGTAACCTGAGCGTTCGAATTGGCATGACGCTCATTGTTGATAAAACAAATCCAAACATGCCCGATCGTGATGGCTCAATGTCTTTCCCATGTCATTTAATGATTCAAATTTATCTAACATTAAATATTGGTCGAGACAATAACCATATCTAGGGATTTGGAGAGACTGTTAATTCCACGATAAAACGACATATACATGGACGAGGACAGGGATCTGATGATGCCGTGTAAAGGGATCTAGATCGGCAATGATCCATGCAGCAATGTAAGCTGTCTTATTAGCATTGAATGAACCTATTGCAACTGCAAATGATTTGGCCCAACATCAGTCTGAAGTTGCTGGCATGGGCAATCAAATCATTTTTTGTTATTAAATGATTATTTTCAAACATTTTATGTTTGCTCAACTTCTGGTCACGAATCTCGAATAAGTGTTGGCCTCGAAGTGCATGCAATTTAAGAAGTATTTCTCAGCAGAATTGATCTTGTCTAATTGATTGATCGTATGCCACCTATTATTTATTGATTCCCTGCGAGGCCACATATCATTTACTGACTCCTGCGAGGCCACGCCCAGCACCTATGAATGTATTCCAAAACTGGAGAAAATAACCCCATTTATTAAATTGCCCTTGTAGAACATCATTTAGAATAGATTTAAATGTTATCGAAACAAGTATAATGGGAGCCCAGCGTTCGCGCTAAAATTATTTCTGCACACGCGCACTATCGCCACTTCACTTCACCTCACTGTCATGGCCGGACACTGTCATTCCGTAAAAAAAAATCATCAAATGTGCTTTCGACATAAACGACATTTCAGCCCACACGCATTTTCCGCCACTTCAAAATCTGACACTATCGTCTCTGCCACTGTCTTTACACCTAAACAGGCGTACCAACATACTGGTTATCACTTTAATGAAACTTCAATAAAAAAACGCTGAAAAACAACATTACGTACCCTGGAAAAATACGTTTGTTTGCCTCGAGTGTTAGAAATACGTACCTTTGCCCCGCGGGTTAGAAACACGTACCCTAGGTTAGGTTAGGTTGGGTAGGAGAAGTTTCATTAAAGTGATAACCAGTAAAACGGTACGCCTCGTGGCAGATTCTGACGTGGGCTGAAACAGAGTTTAGGCAGAATGTCACTGGCAGATACGACAGGGGCTGGTGTGACTGAGGAGCGCTATGTATGTTCGCTGTTAAAAAATGGTACCGTAGGTAGGTAGTCGGAACAACTTGTGGCTGATAAGGCAGTTGGCGGAGATGAGAGGGGCTGATCTGACGTTAGTTATAAAAGAATTTAGCGCCAGGGATTGCGACCCAGTATAATACGGGCTATAAATTAACGTTTGACCCTCCATCGCAAGTTTTGGTCTGTTCACCAAATTTATAAATGTTCCAAGCCCATCATCCTCTCGGTGTGGAGCCATGGTGTCACCACGTCATGGGTGGGAAGACGCCTCACCTCTATCACCTCTTTCATGGGAAGACTCTTCCCACCTATCACCCTCTAGCTGGGTAGACGCATCACCCCCATTAACACGTTTGGATGGAATTCATGTCACCCAGCATCAACCTTTAATGTGTTGAGTGTCCCCTTAAAGAAACCGACGCTATACATTCTCCGTAGTTGTCGGACATTCGAGTTAGAAATATATTCCTTGGACTTTAGAGAGAGGCCGAGGACCACAGAGTTGTGTTAGGTATGACCCGAAGGAACACAAGTGCTAGTACCTAGTGTGTGGCATAGAGAGAATTTATTAGGCTGGACCCAACAAAACACGTGTGGTCATTTATAGACCGCACAAGCAGAACAAATGACAGAACAAATGTCGGCATAAATACTCTGTGGTATTGAAAGGATGTATTAGGCTGGATCCGATCAAACACAGGTGATCATAAGCAATGGGTTATACATTTTTGTTTGTAGATTTTAATCCTCATAAATGCACATGGAAATCTCAAATCATGAAATTCATTGAGGTGAGTTCCATAGTAATACAGGTCAACTCATGGAACTAACATCCAGCGTAGGTTGTAAACAGCAATACCATCGAAACGTTTATGTCGCGGCACGACAAGTGCTACATAATTCACCGATAAATAGCTAAACCGTTCCCTTTCCTGGTGTTATAAAAAACAGAAATTGCACTCGAAGCTCTCTTAGACGTTATACTTCAGAACTAATCCTCATGCAATCAAAAGGCAACCTAGTTTAGGACAATAGGCCTCTTAGACGTTCTACTCCAAAACTAACCCTCTTGCTATCAAAAGGCAACCTAGTTTGGGCCAATAGTCCTGTTGTTGTCTTCCTACACTTGTAAACTCTAGGACAATGCTTTACGGGCCCCAAGTCAACAAAAGCCGCATAACGGAAGTAATGCATGGGCATCCGTCATGGCAGGTGGGACCAAGTGGGATGACAAGAGTTCCAAAGACCGTATACTAAGAGGTGGAACAATATAATATCAACAGAAACAGTGAACTGCTCTAGAGGCTGTTCCTTGGTTTGAAAACAGTAAAAGGTCGGGGTTGTCACATCAGCTGATCATAAATGGAAGAGTTGACACTTTTGTTCATTCTAGATTGCTGCTTATGTTGTTGAGAAAAGTGACAAGAACTTGTGTTTTACAAGCCGCGGTAAAATGAATAAGAATTATACTTTTCTGCAATGCCGAGTTATTAAACCAATAGGCAAGGCAATGATCATTGTAAATGATAGTTGAAAATGGAAATTATCATTGAAAAGATGGGACTGGGGCATAAACTAAAGTCAAGAGACACCAAATGAAGCTTTAACTGATTTGCATATAGCGTCTAGATTGATCGAAAAGGAATGTCCCATTTGACTAGAAGAGGGCCATTAAAAGAATTCGTTAGCTTTTGGCGTAATACGATAGAGATGTGAAGTCGTGGAATTTGGAAGAAACTCGTGGGAGGAACAAACAAAGCATGAGGGTAAAGAGAGGAGTCATACCGAGAGCCAGATGAAAACATGATGACCTGCTGACTGATGATAATGATTAGATTAGTCTGTTCATAATAGATGGCACTATGGATGGCATAGTGCCCCCTCACAACAGATTGCATGATCACCTGCTCACAATTGATTGCGGGATGACTATCTCAAGATTGCAGACTCATTGTCTTGCTCACGTATAACAGCATGATAAACAGTTCACAAACGATGTCATGTTTATTTTCGCACAAATGAGGGCATGATTTGCCGCGCACCACGATGACAAGCTCACGAGTGAAAGCATGAGGACCTACTCATCAATGAGGGTGCGATGACCCGCTCACGAGTGAATGCATGAGGACCTGCTCAACAATGAGGGTGCGATGACCCGCTCACGAGTGATAGCATGAGGACCTGCTCAACAATGAGAGTACGATGACCTGCTCACGAGTGATAGCATGAGGACCTGTTCACCGATGAAGGTACGATGACCCGCTCACGAGTGGTAGTATGAGCCCTGCTCACCAATGAGGGTACGATTACCCGCTCACGAGTGATAGCAGGAGCCCTTCTCACCAATGAGGTTACGATGACCCACTCACGAGTCATAGCATGAGGACCTGCTCACCAATGAGGGTACGATGACTTGCTCAGAAGTGATAGCATGAGGACTTGCTCACCAATGAGGGGACGATGACCCACTCACGAGGGATAGCACGAGGAGCTGCTTACCAATGAGGGGGCGATGACCCACTTACGAGTGATAGCATGAGGACCTGCTCACCAATGAGGGTACGATGACCTGCTTACGAGTGATAGCATGAGGACCTGCTCACTAATTAGAGTACGATTACCTGTTCACGAAATATACTTAGTGACCGGTTAACAAAGTATGGCATGACGAACTGCTCACAAATGATGACATGATCTACTCACGTATGATGGCTTGGTGACTTGCTAACAATTTATTGCTCGATTACTTGCTCATAAATGATGGTGTCATGATTTGCTCACAAATGGTGGCATGAGGGCCTGCTCACTAATGATGGCAAGGTGAAATTCTCACAAATGATTTGTTTCAGAGCCAGTTTCCAAGCTATTGCACGATAACCTGCTCACAAAAGCAAAGGTCATAATGAGCAATTTTATATTCCTCCCATTGGATGTTAATAGTTTAGAGCTTTTTTGGGCTCCAAATGAACATAATAGACCATTTTGAGCACACGAATTAAGAATCCGTGAATGAGGCCGGGCTTCCTCGTCACGAAAAAAGAAAACAAAGACGCGCTGCACCTTCGATTTAGAAGACATCCCTTCACGGGTAAAGGTGAATATAAAAGTTATATATACACGTTTACTATACTGATTATTATTGCTCATTGAATTCATATGCAAATCAGATTGAGACTTCTCAGGGAAATACCAAAAAACGGCAGAAAAATCATTAGGAACCGCCAGGGTAAAAATAGCCAGATTAATTTGTATTCAATTATTTCTGATGCAGAGGTTATCACTGATCCACAAACGATTTCCAAATTATTTCAACAGAAAACAAGGGGAATCTATTATTAGCGACAGCATCTATTTTAAACATTATTTAGATAATCCAATCCACGAGCAGCCAATCCTCAACACTGTTGATCTAAAACAAGAAAAAGCAATTGTAAATGGCTTCAAATTATAGTAGCAGAACTGGCTGGGGTAATATCATCACCAATATAATTAAAACAATCTCTGTTACTGCTGTAGCTCCCTTGAAATAACTCATCAACAAATTACTTCAGCGAGAATTTTATTCTGATGCAATGAAAATCACTGAAATTTGTTCAATTTACTAAATAAAAAATCAATACTAGTTTTAATAAATGAAACCCTATATCAGGCCTGCTCGTCATAAGTACAGATACAGACGCTAGGCCAAATCCCTTAGGAAGGAGGATGACCGGCGGCAAGGCGCCTCACACTCCTCCCATACACTCACACAACTGAACTCATTAGCTCCAAAAATCTGTCCGGAAGACCCCGTAAAACCAAAACTCTGGGTCATGAGTGCGGTCCAAGGTCAGTGTCAGCAGCAGGGCCCGACAGTGTGACTGGTTTACTCTGCTGCGTCACAGTGACTGCCCCCCCCCACCCACGACTATCCGTTCCTCAACGGGATGCCAAAAGCGGGAAAGCACATCAGGGCAGCGTCAAAAAATTATCCTTTACAGCAATTCTCCACATACGCCTATAGATTGCACGTCCTCTTTCTACCTCCGCACTCTTGTTCCTTCTTCTTAACGATTTCCTCAAGCTTTCAAGTCACCCAAATTTTAGTCTACCTCTTGGCTTACATCAGCTCACCTCCGCCTTCATCACCCTTTTCACAAATCTCCCATCATCCATTCTCACCAAGCGCCCGAGTCATCTCAGAACATGCGAACCGATTCTGTCCTCTAATTCCTTCAGCAACCCTGCTCTAATTTAAACTATGTCGTTATTGATCCTGTATTTCAGCGTCACTCCCGCTATGCCCCTAAAACATTTATTCTCGAAAACATTTAACCATCTTTTCTCTTCTGCTCTCACCCCCAAGTCTCGGCTCCGTAAAGCACAGTTGGGAAACTACTCCTTCATTCACCCCTCTCTTCTCTTCCATCCCCACTGTCCCACAGCTCATCACACTTTTCAGTGCGACCAATACTTCACACCCTTCCTTCAATCGCGACTTCATCTCAGTGTCCACTAGTTCAGTCTTCTCCTTATGGGAGCCAATGCACTTACAACACTAAACTTCATCCAATTACTCTTCACTTTTGAGGAAAATAATTTTGCTCGTATCAACATTCGACGAACATCTCATTGCTCAACTTCAACCCACGTTAACTCGAAGCTTTCTTCTCTCCACACTCAACCAAACTACTACGTATGTACAGTGAAAAAAAATTGCTTTTTCATGTACTCGCTTTGTATCAGATAACCATATTAGCCAAATTCAGTATTGCTTCCAGGCTTTCAAGAATACAGAACATGCATATTAAAATAGTCTTGATCAGAAATATACTTCCTTTATTCAATAAACCATGTTAACTTTTTTTTATTCATCAGTAGAAGTAGGTCTAGATGAAGACCGATGGATAGTGCGAAGCAGGCATTAGGGAGGAGAGACATCATTCCATGGGTTACGACGAGTGTGCTATGAATAGGTGCAATGAGTGAGTTTTGACACAGCCCCCCTGATGTAGGGAAAGAGCTCTACAATGATAAGGCAGCAGAGGTGAGCCAGTGAAAGCTGTCGGGATATGCTGCTGACACAGATCTCGAACTTTACTCATGACCGGAAGTGTGTTTTCTGGTTCTAGCCGGTCCATTGAGCACAAAGGGTTATTTTTTGGTATGTGAGTGAGTTCATCATAAAAGTGGGAGGTGCGTCTTGCCATCAGCCATTCTTCTTCTGTGGGTTTCAGCCTTGAGTCTTTATCTGTAATTGATACTCCAGTAAAAGGAGGCAGTTATTTGTGCAACATATAACACTTCAGTCAAATGAGGCTGGTAGTGTCACAACATATAATACGTATGTGAAATGTGGTTGTAATTATTTCAACACATTACGCACAACTAAACTGCAGATTCTGCAGGTTTGTTTTTGGCGGGGGACGCCCTCAGCCAAGCTGTTGCAAATCCGATGCCATTGACTAAAGCAATGCTGCCAGCCGGATCTCCGAATCTGTGTAAATCACCGTGGGGAGAAAGCATCTGGCAGATACCGTTTCCAATGTGGAATGGCTTGTTAGGTATCGTGTGCTCTCATCACAGTCTGCTGGTCACGGATATTGAAGTGTCCAGGTATAGAAGTGGTCACATGTCCAACACTCGCTTGAATGATTTTGTTTTTGGATACCCTTCGTCACACACCCTCCACGTGAGAATAACTGTGGCTTTTCAGACCTCTCACACTTCAGTCCACTGATTCAGTAGTTTCGTTATAACATCACGTTCCTTTACATACATGATGATAGTAATGTCTCAAAAATATCACATTCCTGTCCAAGGTGGCAATATTTTTTTCATTACCTCACGTTCCAGCCCACGGTGGCAATAAGTTCTTCATTACCTTACGTTCCAGTCCATATTGACAGTAATTTATTCATTACATCAGGTTCCAGTCCATAGTGGCGGAAATTCTTTCAACTTATTACATTCCTGCCCACGGTTACATTACGACTCGTTCCAGTCCATGGTGGCCGAAATTATTCCAACTGATAACATTCCTCTCCACGGTGACAGTAATTGCACCAACACATCACATTTTAATCCTCTGTTGCAGTATATCACACCAGGAAGCATTGCTTTTAAAGCCTCCTGTTCCCAGTAAGGGCCTCAAGCAAGTTGCTGTAAACTATCACCGCTCTCTGATGAGGCTCATAAATTGATGGCGGACTCTAATGCCTTGTCGTGAATACTTGCTCTGGGAGCGAGCCCATCTTAGCGGACGATAATTAGCTTTGGGACAGATTTATAAACAGAGAATGGTGGAAATTAGATGTGTATGCTAAATAATGGGTCATGAAAGCTCGCCATTCCGTCATCGCAAATTTTGAGCATTAAACACATAAGTAATTGCGCTGGTAAAATATTTATATACAATCGAGTGATAATTTCCAATAGTGAAATAGGCCTGGAGACGTCCATTTTCAATAAAGATGAATTTCGATTCATAGTTAGGGCAATACGTTATATAACAATAATATCAGCACACGCGGTCCCAGTTCCATA
>SDVV010014408.1:0-14813 GCA_016164225.1 Gammarus roeselii | reverse complement strand
TCGGCTGTCAGCATAGAAACTCTGCACTGCTTTCAACAGATGCCCGCCCACTCCATACAAACGCAACACCCTCCACAGCGCTTCCTTGTCAATTCTGTCGTATGCCTTCTCCAGATCCATGAAGGCCCAGAACACATCCTTTCCTTTGGCAAAGTACTTCTCACACACCTGTCTCACTGCAAAAATCTGATCTGTACACCCTCTACCACTCCTAAAGCCACACTGTTCCTCTCCAATTGCGCAGTCCGTACAGTCTCTAATCCTTTTGATCAGCACTCTCTCGTACAACTTACCAATCACACATAACAGACTGATACCTCTCGAGTTGCTGCATTCATTTGTATCTCCTTTGCCCTTATATAGCAGAACAATGCATGCACCTCGCCACTCACTCGGTACCACGCCTGCTACAAAACACAAGTTCAGTAACCTCAACCATTCGACAATCGTTACTCCACCCTTCTTCAGGCACTCGGTCGCATCGTCATCCAAACCAAGGGCTTTCCCTGCTTTCATCACGTCCACCGCCTCCTGCACCTTTTCCCTGGTAATGTCTGCAACAAGTCTTTCTCCCAAAACTGGCATCCGAGCACCACCACCCACAGCAACAATGTCAGCCTCTCTGTCATCCTCGACATTCAACAACTCATCAAAATACTCGACCCACCTCTTCCGTACATTACCACTTTCCAACAACAACTGGCCGTTTTCATCTTTCACCACTTCCTCCTTTCCGGTCTCTCCCTTTCTCGAGAAAACCCTCTTCACCTCTTTCCAGAACATCTTTTAGTTTTACTCAAAATTCTGGCACAACCGTATGCCCCACCTGGCATCAGCGTCCCTTTTGGCTCTCCTCACCACCCGCTTCACCTCGTTTCTCCACTCTTTGTACCTTTCACATGCCACCTCCGACTTCACCTGCAACCACTCCTCAAACGCACATCTTTTCCGTGCCACCGCCGGTTTGACCTCCTCGTTCCACCACTCGCAGCCTTTCCTCCTGCGCCCGCCCACACGGCGCACACCACACACCTTCTTTGCACATCTCAGCAACGCATCCTTTAACGTCTCCCATTCATCCTCCACATCTCTCAGATCCTGTCCTCTCACGTTTTCATATTCTTCCTTCAACGCCTGCTGGAACTCCTCGGCTTTACTTTTCACACTCAGTCCACTCACTTACACTACCTCTCTTCCTCCTCCCACTCGTTTGTTGCCCTTCCACTTCTGCTCCACTCTTAATCTACCTTCCATCAGCAGATGGTCAGTCACTCCTCCACCCTCCCCTCTCAACACCCGCACATCCAACAGCCTCCCCACCACTCTCCTCGATATCAGCACAAAATCCATCAGTGCTTTCTCCACCATTGCACCATGGGCCATCCTTACCCATGTGTACTTGTGAATATCTCGCTTCTTGAACAAATTGTTCCCGGACCACCAGCTCCTGCTCCATACTCAGACCTATCAGCTTTTCTCCACTGTCATTTCTACTGGGAACGCCATACCTCCCTATCACATTCTCCACCATTTCATCTCCAACTCTCGCATTAAGGTCACTCAGTACAACTACATTGAAATGACCTCCAAAACTCTCAATACACTCACTCAAGTAAGTCCCGAATTGCTTCCTCTCCTTTTCATTCCTCTCGCTGCCAGGTCCGTAAACACTCACAAATGCCCATCTTTCTACGCCTAACTTAACTTTCACCCACATCAATATCAAGACCACACCTTCTCATGCCCTACCTTCCTCCCCACCAGACTTTCTTCCACTTACAACATCAAACTTACATTCGCCCTTACCTTTCAACTTCGTCTCACTCAGCGCCAACACATCCAACTTCCTCCTCACAAACATCTCACCCATCTCCCTCCTCTTTACATCACTCGTACTACAGCCACGCACATTCAGCGACCCTAACAATAGGGTTTGGAGAGGCTTGTGCCTCTCCTCCCCCCGCTCGTCTTGCCGTCTTCGAGGAAAGGTTTTACAGAGAACGGGATTCCTAGCCCCGTTTAGTCGTCTTCTACGACACGCTGTGGATTGCGGTAGCACGATTCTACTCCCGGCTACGGGGCGCCCCTTCAGTCGCCTTCTACGACACGCGGTGGATACGGTAGCAAGATTCCAAAGCCCCCACTACAAGGCAAAATCTCAATAGCCAAGAAAATTTGATCCCGGTATACCAAAGTAACGGGAATCCAAACTGATGCGGAAAAAAAATGCTTGTCGGCCTAACGAAATGCAACCAGACATGAAATAATAATGCTGAGCTAGCTCTTGCAGCATGCAGGGGTCAGAATAACAGGGCGATAGTTCACTGGATTATACCTCATCTTCATCAGGAGGATTACAATCGACTCCTGGCACCAGACTTGAAGGACACTACAGAGAAATGATCTCTGAAACGACATCAACAAAAGCTTAGACAGTTCACATGTACAACTTTTTAAAAAACATACGATTTAAGCCTTCAACATCCACTGTTGACAAAGCATCATGACACAGCAACTCGTCAAGCACCTGGGCATGACGGACGACAGGAACGAGCATCCATTCATGAAAGATCTGACTGGGAACTGATCCTTTGCTTGAACGTTCCGCCTGACTAATTTGTCCCACTCACTCTCGCTCTCTCTGATACTCAACTCTATTCCATCAGATCGATTGTGTGATCTATCCAGTTGCAATCCGGTTTGATCCCCGTTTTGGCGATGCTTACTGGTGGCAAGACGCGTTCTTCTCGTACGTTGTGTACATGATGACGTCATGGGCGATTGTTTGCGACGTGTGGTATCTACCGCCTGTGACCCGGCGGCCTGATGAGACAGCCATAGCATTTGCTAACAGGTGAGATGCTCATAACATTTGCTAACAGGGGAAACGGCTATTGCATTTGCCAACTGGGGAGACTGCCATAGTATTTGCTAACGGGAGACACAGCAATATTTGCTAACAGATGAGACGGCCATATCTTTTAAAAAGCGAGACATTCATATAATTTGCCAACTGATGAAAAGGACATGGCAAATGCTAAAAAATAAGATAGCCATAGCAATTGCTAACAGCTAAGATAGCCATAGCATTTGCTAACAGGAAAAATGGCCACAGCATTTGCTTTGCGGGTGAAACAGCTTGATCAGATGCGCAAAGGTGAAACGACCATTGTATTTGCTGACAGCTAAAGTGGCCATAGCGCTTTCTATCGTCTAAGACGGCGATTACACCTGCTAACAGGTGACGGACATAACATATGCCAACAGGTGAGACAGCCATGGCACATGCTAGCTAGCAGTAGTCAGGTGAGGCCTGTTTGAGTGCTGCAATGATTATTTTTATACTCGAATTGTAATGCAGATGTGAGCCAGATGATTGCATTGCTGCTTACGGCATTATTTCCCTTAGAATACTAGTTGCTTTCTTTAGTTTAAAAGTGCATTGCATTTAGAGCATTCGTACAATTGTCAGAAAAGGAGAGTTGATGTTAGCGTTTAGAGCATTCATACAATTGTCAGAAAAGGAGAGTTGATGTTAGCGTTTAGAGCATTCATACAATTGTCAGAAAAGGAGAGTTGATGTTGTCGTTTAGAGCATTCATACAATTGTCAGAAAAGGAGAGTTGATGTTAGCGTTTAGAGCATTAGTACAATTGTCAGAAAAGGAGAGTTGATGTTAGCGTTTAGAGCATTCATACAATTGTCAGAAAAGGAAAGTTGATGTTAGCGTTTAGAGCATTAGTACAATTGTCAGAAAAGGAGAGTTGATGTTAGCGTTTAGAGCATTCATACAATTGTCAGAAAAGGAAAGTTGATGTTAGCGTTTAGAGCATTAGTACAATTGTCAGAAAAGGAGAGTTGATGTTAGCGTTTAGAGCATTCATACAATTGTCAGAAAAGGAAAGTTGATGTTAGCGTTTAGAGCATTAGTACAATCGTCAGAAAAGGGGAGTTGATGTTAGCGTTGAGAGCATTAGTACAATTGTCAGAAAAGGAAAGTTGATGTTAGCGTTTAGAGCATTAGTACAATCGTCAGAAAAGGAGAGTTGATGTTAGCGTTTAGTGCATTGGTAGTTCAGAAAAGAGAGTCGATGTAACGGGTCAAGTTGTTCAAAAGAATCATGACTAGTTGTATCAATTGTTGGCTCTATGTTCTGACAATGCTGCACATTCAAGAGGGTTTTTGAACCTTACATTTTGCACATTCGACGAGCGTCTACCATTGCACTGAGTTCAATCAGCGGTCAATGAAGAAACACCCCTCCCGTGTAAAGCTATGTAGTGCTAACATTACGGCTCAACAAACATTAGGCCTCAGCAAGGGCAGCAATGAAGGCCACGAAGAGGTGTTCACATCTTGTGACAGCTTGTTGCAGTCTGCATGGCAGTTGATGGCGGAAATGGCTAGATTTTATTTTCATGCAACAATTGATGAATTCATTATTTACATGCCGAGATCACATCTGTTTCTCTTGGCTGCTTAATATAAAATTATCTTCATACTTATATCCCTAATTTGATGTTCTATCAATTAATTGGTAATAAAAACATGAGGAAAATATTTATATTCAATTGCTATATAAAAGGTATAAATCATTATTATACCTTTTTCATTTTTTGCTGTTTCCTAAAACATTCTCTAATGACAAGACCAACACTTAGAGGAAACCGTATGGATGAGCGTTTTATTCATTACAAATTCACAAATGCACACATGTAAACATTTTCTGTGAGCATTCACTAGTTTATATTCTTCAATTCCTATCATGACATTTATGCTTGTGTGGGTAAGGTAGCAGAGCATTAATGTAGAATGCACAGTTTTATGTGTGGATGCGTCGGATTACTGTCTTTGAACGCCAGGCTTTTGATTGGGTGCTCCCGTCTGTTCGTTTGATAAACTACGTTTGCTGCTCTGTTTCATTGATTACTTCAAGTTCTACATTTGCTTGACTGCTTAAATGAGTGAGCATTGAACTCGAGCGGTATTGATTTGTTGTGTGTTATTGGGAAGTTGTCTGGGAGAGCGAATGAAGAGGATTAAGCCCCGTCCATGCTAGTCGACAAAACCGGCCAACAGTGGTCTCGGACATGCTCGCCGGGCAAAATCTTGTGTTGTGGAGGCCAGATTCCACAATAGCTACTCGTGTTCTCAAAGGTTCGATTTGCCGAGCACTTCAGTGTCATTGCTCGCCAATGCGCGGCGGGCGCTCACTGGGAAAGGTTGGTTGTAGTTCCGTTTAATCCACTTCCTCGTTTGGGGCCAGAAGGACGCTGACTCCAGTGCACTAGAAAGCCTTAACACTCTAATCTAATCCACTGTCTGTCGTTTGGTCACGGGCGTCCGTCGTGAACTCTTCAAGACACCACTATGCTTATGAGAAACGAAGTGTGAAGAATATAAGGATAGAGCGGCTCGTGCTGTTGCAATGGATGGGATCCTCACGGTGATGGAAGATAAAATACCAGACATAACCGTACACGATTTTAAGAAGATTTCTATCACAATATCGCAGGAAGCATCGCAACTTGGTGGCATTGATGAAGTCTGGTGATGGAAGGGATGACCTGTATCACGCGAAATTGTGGTGTTTTGCTGAACTGTCCTTTCTGAACTAAGGCAACTTTCATAGCCAATCAGTTTACTCGCTGAATGACCTCAATAATCAGAATAGCACGGTGAGCATAAGTTCCACATCCGACGAGAGCTGGAACGGTACTGAGTGTTCTGTATTGCTGTCCGGCAGTGGTGCCGGCGGAAGCCTTTTGTTAGCTGGACGCACCCAGTGTCTTGCTCGTGTCTCTACCGGTGTCCGTGACCAATATTGACGGGCCTTTACAGACGATACGGATGGTGTGATGGGACAAGAGCAGTTGGCCTTCAGGAGGTAGGGGGTGTGCCGATCAGATTTTTGTAGTGAGCCAACAGTGATAGTACCTTGCGATGGGAAAAGATGTGTTCTGGGCCGACATGGACCAAGTAAAGAACTATGATATAGTTGACTCGAAGGTGCTGTGGAGAGAGTTGCGTTTGTTTGGAGTGGGTGGAATTTTTATTCTTCGCAACACAGCATGCTTCAGAGTGGGGGGCAAGGTGAGTGTTCGGCTCACAGTGAAAGTGGGACTGAGGCAAGGTGGCGTTGTCTCCCTGGCTGTTCAATCGCTACATGGATGGAGTAATCTGGGTGATTAATGCGAGTCTAATGAGCCAAGGTTTTGAGATGGGACTTGGGGATATAGCAGTCAAGTCAGTTACTGTTTGCGAACGATACGGCACTGGTGACAGATTCGAAAGAAAACTTGTGAAGACTAGTGGGGTCTAGGGGCTTGGGCAGAGTGATGCGGAGGGATGGTACCAATGATGACGTCGTTCAAATTAGACTGGGGATGTTGAGGCAGTTGGTGGACAGAGTAGATTCATGTGTTATGAAATGGTTCGGGCACATGATGAGAGTCGAGTGAAAAGGAAATGAAATCGGAGGTGAGCCGACGTAGGCCTAGAGGTACACCAAAGGTTAGGTAGGTGGATGGCGTGAAGCAGGCGTTAGGATGGAGAGACATGGGTGTGGAAGTAACGCGTGAGCATACAACGGCTAGGTGTTGAGAAACAAGCTTGTCGTAGATGGGAGAGGGCCTGCTTACTAAGACGCATCAGAGGTAAACCAGTTAACACTAGCAAACCCTGCTGCTGACGCTGATTTCGGACATTTATTTCTACGTTTGGTCAACTGTGCTTGTTTCTATATTTAATTTATTCTTCTCGTCTCTACTTTCTATTGATGTCTTCCTTTTCTAGGTTTGCTGAACTGCTTTCGTTTCTTTGTCGCCTAACAGGGTGAAGGCGACGATAGCGGTGAAAGGCGGCATGATGGACGTGTCCATCGACGGTTTCCTGAAGGTTAACCCTCCCAAGGCGGGCCTCAAAACCCAGTACCAGCTCGAGTTCGCCAAACATTGCCGGCGGCTGAGCAGCACTCCGCGCCTCAACCGCTTGGTCTCGTCCATCGCGCATCAGCAGGAGGCAGAACTTGACGAAGAAGGGAGTGTTCCTGCTTTTGAATTGGAATTGTCGCAGGAGGATGACGGAAAGGTGTTGCACCCTCCTGGTGGTTCTTTAGACGACTCCGGCGATGTTTCGTCAGGAGCCATTAGCAAAGATCATCAATCTGTGGCCACTTTAGAAGAGGAATTAAGATACACTTCTGATGGAGTGGGATTTTTTTCTGAAGTACTACTGTATGACAGAAGGATAAAATGCAACAAGGAATATCAGGGGGAAAACCAAAATATACGACAAAGGATCTCAAATCGAGACAGAGAAGCGGATTTTCTTCAAATGGACGATAAAAACTCTTCCGGTAACTTTAGCATCATGAAACGGGTAATCTCATCAAAAACATCAAATGTTGATGGCTTGTCTAAGTTGTTGGTCGAAGGTGACGACTCAAATCTTGTTGGTGAAGATAGTTCGAGTAGTAAATTTTCGGTAAAAGAGATCGTTACTGATGATTGTCGTTCAGATTATCCGACCGATGATGGAAGGAGAGTCGCTGCAGGGCAGGAAATGGGAGCGAGTGGTGAGGATACGCAATGCAATCCTCTCGAAAAGTCAAAATTCATTAGCTGATAAAAATGCGAGAAAGAGTGGTAGCTAATGCTGACTTGTAGCTTCAGCATGAAGTTAGGTATCATACTCTTTGTAGTTACAGTTAATCACTTCTCGCAGTAACTCAGCCACAGTATCGGACGCAAACTTGCTACCTAACACAAGCGTGATCATTTGGTTGTGTAAATACAGTTTTATCTTTCATAGAGTTTGGATGTTGTGACCACAAAATTGTGATCGTTTGGTTGTGTTGATACAGTTTTATCTCATATAGTTTGGATGTTGTGACCACAAAAACGTGATGTTTTAGTGATGTAATCACTATTTTACATCAAACTTTTGATTGTTGTGACCTTCCTAACCATTTATCAAAGATAAATTAGTTCTATTACCTCTTGACCAGCACCAGAATGTGTGTAGGTAAATGTGTGTTGGAAAAATTTATGAGGTTGTCACTCTTGATATAAAGTTTTCATTCATTACTGGTCGATTTTACGATATCATACTAAACTGTGACTGTGGAAGAAGTTATTTCAGTGCAATCTAACCAGAAATCAGTGTTGGAAGCCGTTTGCAATACATGAAGCCTTCCTGTTAATCTACCTTACCTTTTCGAGAAGTGAACATTTGTCTGAACGAATCTCATCTTTCACTCTATCTTTTGTTTTCACCATAGCTACATATAACACTGTTTATTTGTTTTAAAGTTAAATGCCGTTGTAGGTAGCCACGCATCTTCTTGATATTCAGAAAGTAGCTACTTTTGAAACTGCAACGCAGTTTGTCTCCTAAGTAGGTATGTGGTGTTTCAACTTCTAATGAATAATAATGAATCTCCTTCAATATTACTTCGGTTAACTGCTGTATTGACATAACCGTATGAATATTCGTTTCGTAGTCTTCCATCTCTTACTATCTTCTATAACCATTTTTAATCTGATTATGTACGCTATCAATTCACCCAGTAGATTATCAACCAAAAATATCTTGTAAACATGAGCAATTTAGTTCTTGGAAATTAACCTTTCGGGCTTGCGGAGATGAGTAAAATGGGTTGATAGCGTGTTTTGTGTCTTATTTTGCACGTACATTGAACACGGTAGTATTAAGAGAGTTTTTAGCACTTCTTAGTAAATTTGCCATGTTGAAATGAAACGAGCAGTTTTCATATTGAAAATTGCCTCTCGCCGTGTGCTTTCCTCAATGCTTTGCATCAGGACATTCCATAAGAACGTTCCGTCCGGCAAATCCATTTACTTCAGAGCAGTAAGGAAAGCTTGTCAGTTACCAATGAAAGGGTTTATCTGCTCTGGAGCCACTGATCGTTGAGGGAATCTTGACAGTTAACAATGCAAGGGTTTATCTGCTCTGGAGCCACTGAACGGTGGGAGGAGCTTACAGTAAGAAATGTGATGAACTATCTGCTCAGAAGCCACAGACCGGTTGGAGAGGCTTGGTTAAAAACTTGATTGATCTGACGATATTGCTTGACGTGTCAGGAACGTTTCAATACCCATACATATTAAAAACGTTTCCATAACCTTACGAAGACTTGTTGAGTCGTTCCATCGCGTCCGTCTGTGTTTCTCCAAGGGAGATGGCTACTTAGCTGAATGTCCTACTGCAGCTGATCAGAATTATACGAAGCACACGAGACGAAGGTCATTCACTAATTCTGAAAGAGTTTGTATGCATTCCCTCAACAGCTTTATCACTTTCTGTCAGGGTTCTGTTCTACTTAGATGCCTGTATCTTCTGTACTCTTGTTACAGCTGACGCTATTTGTGCCATTAATCAAAATGGCAGTTTGTATGAGGTTGTTATAGAGCTGATGCTCCTGGCCTCCATGTCCCTACAAATAACTGTTAGCTTTACGGCTAACGTATTGTAAAAATTATCTCTTACCAACTCTTGATTAGTCGTTAGGGTCTAGGCATGTAGTTGCACACTAAATTGGGAAGGCCCTATCGTTATAGGAATGGCATGGCTTGTCAATATCTATTATTAATCTGTGTTGGCATTCTTTCTGCCTTGTTGGAGCGTGTCTGAGCAGCACTCTTCCCATCGTGGATGCGCAGAAGACCGGCGTATATATGAAGGTATCCGCTGTGGCGAGGCTGAGTGTTCTTTATACCTTCATGTCGTCATCCAATATTATCGTGTTCACAGAAATTGTCAACTCGGTAACTAATAAACGCAGTTCGAAATGTATTTTGTTAAATAGCTACGTCAGCCACTTGTGCCTAGCAACAAATTTGTTTGATCACACAATTGTACAAATAATTGCAATGTTTGTGATCTATGATTGAACTAATTTTATTATTTTATCGTTGAAGACGGCGCGGTTTGAAGGGTATCATCCTTAATGTAGCTATGCTATTGGCCATCCAATCAGTGCTTGTAAACTTGGGAGTGTTTCCATGATCACGAATAAAATAGTAACTAGCCTAATAAACTTAGGAATGTTTCCATGATCTCGAATATGAGAGTAACAATCTCGTTTCATGATTCACATTAGCTATCGATGGATAGCAGTCGGATGCTTGAAGGAATCTTTCAATAGATGAAAATAAATGTTATTTTCATCTGACGAGATTGTAAAAAAAAGAAACTTCTTAATTCGTCTTTTTCTTTTATAAGATAAAACATAATCTTGTCGTGAATGAAAGATCATTGCTTAGACACGGGTCATCTAGCACACGATGCCTGTGCGTTGGCATTTTTTTGACCATGATGTCATTGTAAGATTTTTTAAATTCAACAATTAAGCCCGTTTCCATCTCTACTATTCTCTACATTGACACTCGAAAAAGTCACATTGCCTCCAGAACACCTGCATTTGTAGGCTGCTAACAATGCCTAAATACAGTACGCATGTCATTGTGATCTTGTATTTTTCCATAGGTATAGTCATTTATTTAACAAAACTTCGACTTCGTGAATTTCTGTCCAATTCTTCGTAAGTCGTCATAATCAACTTGAACTTCGCTTCACACAAGATATTCTTCATACAGTTATTATTAATTTTAGCACTGCACAAAACTTATTTTAGTTCTCGAGATCTCTCCCAGCATTTAGTTTGTCTGTGTCGTCTCGTAGATTCGTAGTAATTTAATTTCCCTTATTTTGCTGGGGTCTGAGACGACTTGGCTAAACTATCTATTACCAATGATAAGTTTGTGGGGAGATTATGAAAATAGTCACAGGTTTAAGTGGAGCTACTTGAATCAAACTCTTATGATTTAATGGTTGTGATGGGCTTGTAGCTGATTTAATAACCATGATATGTTTGAAAGGAGATAGCTACTTTAAAATAATCTCGTCCGCGTAAAGTTATGATATTTTCGTAGCTATCTGATAAAATTACCATGCTTTGTTTGTGAGGAACTTGCAGAACGATCTCCGTAGTCTTAACACTCATGATAATAAACTTCATTGATTCGTTCAGTATTATGATTTAATTTGATTTTAAAGCGTTCACTCCGTGGTATATTGCTGCTTAGAGCTTTTATCGTGTCATCTTTTTTTTTAAAGAGGTTTTTATACAGGTAATGATAGCATTTTGTACTTTCGTGTCATAAACCCAAAATGTCACTATTTTCATCTATCTTATCGTGCGACTGTCTTAGTCTACAAATACCAGAAAGTGAGACAATAAAAAATCCCTTTCGCAAAATTTTTGCTTGGAATTGAAGGATAGCATTTCATTAAATTGTTGAGTGAAGCTCAGTTGCAGCGTGAACAGTTGTCTTTGTCCCCACTTAGGTTGGGTTCTTGAGGCGTTTGTAACTGGATGAAAACATTCACTGTCCAACTCTTACTTAGTTGCAGTAAAGCGGTTCAATATCACTCCAGTCACGCATGTAACAGATCGATCAAAATTATTTCGTTGCGACCTAAACCGGAAGCCGATTCAAATTCTGCAACTGGCGATAATTTATTGTATTACCAATTCGTCGAATTGACGTTCGACGCTAGAAAGACATTGGCTCTACCGCGCTAAAAATTCCATCCACTCTAATATATTCTGCTTTACTCGTTAAGGTTTTCACGTGCTTGTCTCGGACTGTCAACGTAATTAAATTATGTTCTCTTCATTTCATGATCTCAAAATTCGGCCGTAAACGACCGAGTTCTTCACAGTTTTGGTCGCAATTGCATGCAAGCTATGTGATTAAACTGTTTTGTAGATTCTGTACAGCACTTCTTATCCTTACGGCACATTGAGCTGATATGATCTGACGAAAATCATCCATCCACGCTGTCGCTATTGAAATTTAGTGAAGGATTTTTGCTCAGGCACCGTTCTAAATACTTTTATGAAATATTTATAATCCTTTTACCGACTGCACGCCCAACTGCGGGAGAATTCTATGTTGGCGTTTAATTTGGCTTAGGTGAAAATGCAGGTAAGCTTGACTTGAGGGCTACTTGCCCGCCGGGCTCTGGCTTGAACTGCTGTTAGGTTAGTTAGCGCGTCCTCTTGAGAAGCTCGCTAAGACTCCATTAGAGCTACGATGGAGATGGACCCCTTAATCTAATCTCGTTTAGGTAACAAAGTTTACTCTATTGTCTGTTATTTCGGCCCATCCGGGAGTGTGAAAACCTCCTAGTTCCCTTCAGACTATCCTTTTCTTCCCCCTTCTCCATCTCGCATTTTCTCCCACATCATGAATATATTATTCTTAAATTTAGTGTTAATTTCCTTCGATCTCAAACTTCCTCGTTACAACTCTGCCAATTGCCGATGCACACAGGTCTTAAATTTCCTCCACCTTCGGGTGGCTGATAACATGAAGTTGCGTTCAGCATTTCATGCAACCATTTTCTACAATTTCTTCTGGTTTACAGAATTTCTGTGCTCATTCGCGAGATTTCCTACATCGAGTGTTGTTCTCATGCATGGCATCCCCGGTCATGTATCGTCATCTTCCCCTTCAGCTGGTGTAGGGTGCACTGCTTCCGGCACGTTAAAGACGACTGCGAATTCTTGGTATTTAATTGCATGGTAGGTTGTGATAACGCTCTTTTCTGCCACTCGGGGAGTGCCGGAATCAAATGATCTCTGCACCTTGAGAGTTCCTGTACTTTCGGTGACACTTCACGCATGCATGTGACATTCGCAGTGTAAAAAACACAAACTTTACGCAGTAGTAAACCCAATCGATCAAATATTAAATATATTTGTCTAAGGAAGATGCACTAGCTGCTAGTTAAACGTTTGGCGTCAGAAGGACGATGACTCCAGTGCACTAGAATGCCCTGTCACTAATCAAAATTTAGTCTGTAATTTTGGGCTCCATGCGGCTGAAATGTACCGTTCAAGCATGAGGATAGGGTGAAACGCTTTCACGGAGCCGTTTTCTTGATCCCCTCCATCTCATCATTCTCGTTGAGGCTCCGGTGGAAATGAGGCTCAAATCCATCCAAATCTTATCATTCTTGCTACTCCTCGCCATACGATGGAGCTCACACACTCCCGTCACAACTCCTAAAGAGATGAACACCTACATTTCATCTGATCTCGCTACTATCTTATCCTTATGTTTCCTCCCATGGTGCCGACCCCTTTTCTTATGCTACCTTCGTTTTTTTCCTATTCAGTCACCTGTGTAGCGTCTACGGTGCCTCCAAACCCTACAATCTGACTCGTCAAAATGCTTGAGATCTACGTTTTTCGTATGAAAGCTACGTTGATGAGAATTTAGTCAACTTGAGTCGGTAATTCTGTTTGAACTCAGGGTTCTCCACTATGGATGCAGCAGAAGTCGCCTTATTGTACGTGGCAAGAGCCAAGTACCCCTCACACTACGCCTTTGAGTGGATGGATGATTGTTCATTTTAAAGATCATTAACATTTTGTTATATTTTTTTTTTTCGTGGGCTCTATTGTTTAGCTGTGCCATTTTTTCACGGTGATCTATTTTGTATTAGTTATATAATGATGTATCGTTAGACGCCCGCATGGGCCGTGCATGGTGGCGAGCGACAACTTTGCGTTGGGGCTCCGGTGGAGCGCGGAAGCAGCTGCTGCTCCTACTAAGTTAAACCTACTCGATATCTACGTTAAACCTACTCGGTATCTTCATTAAACCTACTCGCTATCTACGTTAAACCTACTCGCTATCTACTTTAAACCTACTCTGTATCTATGATAAACCTACTTTGTATCTATGTTAAACCTACTCTTTATCTATGTTACGCCTACTCTGTATCTACGTTAAACCTACTCGGAATCTACGTTGAACCTTCTCGGAATCTGCGTTGAACCTACTCGTAAATTACGCTGCACCTACTCTGCCACTCTTCAATTGCCCTTCGGGGGAGTCTGCATTAACTTCGCGTTGGGACTCCGGTGGAAAACAGAAGCAACTACTACGCACACTACGCCGTGTACCGCATAGTTAATTTGTGTGTTTGTTGGTATGGCCGCGGATACACGCAAGCGCTTGTCATCAATCAAGCATCATACGAAGTGGAATGTACGTCAAGAAGACACTCATTTCTTCTGATATTTGGGAAACTTATGATCGAAAATAATTTTTGTACACAATTTTGTTATGACGAACGACGTCATTCACGTATTTCCCGATAGGAACGGACGTCAGAGAAACGTGTCCTTGCACTTGCTTGGGATGGATGAATGATTACTCATTTTATAGATCATTAACATTTATTTTATCATTTACTATTTCGTGAGCTTCTTAATTATCTGTGCCTTTTTTTCATGGAGATCAATTTTGGTTAAGTTATATTATTATGTACCGTTAGACGCCCGCAGGGGCCCTAGGTGGACAAGAACTCCAGAAGTGCCTAAACCTAGTCGGGAACTAGGCTTCCCTAAACGGATTCCGATTCTCGCCCTCTAAAACTTTAAGCATGCACTTTACCCTTGTGCCCGGTTTACACCTGAAACCAGTCCTAACGCTGCACAACACCCCTCTAGTATACGAAGAAACGATCTAATTCCTGGGTCTTGTGTGGGACCCTAAACTCACGTGGCGACCCCACATTGCAGCCCTGGCGACCCGATGCAAAAGGTCGACGGGACTTATCCAATCGGTAACATCCCTGAAGTTCGGTGCCGACATGGACACCGGAATGACGTTGTTCAGAGCAATAATACGATTGCGCATGGACTACGGAGCCGTTGTCTACGGATCTGCAGTCAAAACTACTCTCGACCATCGCAAACATTGCTTTGCGT
>SDVV010014407.1:0-14814 GCA_016164225.1 Gammarus roeselii | reverse complement strand
CGACTCCAACGTTGAATCCAACTGTTCGCGAAGGGTAGTAGGCGAACGTAATGTAGAATCACGCCAGATGCAGCCACTAGGTAGGCATCACGATGAGCAGCTTCACCAGATCGACAGCCTTCCGATGTTAACATGAGCATTCTTTCCTCCAGCCGAGCTGCCTTTTTTTCTAGATCATATGATTACGTAGGCATATATATACTAATTATCGTGATGAAGATCAGAGGGTAGTAATAATAATGAAGATGAGTTGAAATTTCTTATCCATGACGCGTTTCGCTGTCGTGAGCTCTTCAGATGGACGTCTCAAAAGTACAAACAAATTTCATTAATAGATTCAGAAAAACAAGATTTTAAGGATGTTTCTGAAGTATCTATTCTACGAAAGAGACAAGGCAAAAAATAAATTTTGAAAAATATATATAAACGTTCTGACGAACAGTTTCGAATGCTCCTAAAAGTTGAGCAGGAAAAATACAGTTATCAGACTGTCAAAACATTGTCCCGAATAAATTAGGCACACACCGGAGATGGGAAGGGAACAGTACTTCGTTTCACGAGGTATTAAGCTACCCAGCGTGTACATAAGCTAAACAAATTATTACGCAGTAACAACAGTGTACATAAGCGAACAAGCCGTTTCCGGCTACCAGCTAATTATCCATTCACAGACTCATCAGATTTTCTCTACTGTCATTTCTACCAGGAACGCCATACCTCCTCATCACATTCTTCACCACTATATCTCCAACTCTCACATTAAGGCCGCACGTTACAACCACATTGAATTGACCTCCAAAATTTTCAATACACTCACACAGGTCAGTCCGAAATAACTCCATCTCTTCCTCACTCTTCTTGATACCAGGTCTGTATGCACTCCCAAATGCCCATCTTTCTTCGCCTATCATGACTTTCACTCATATTAATCTTGAGGACACCTCCTTCAACTCGGGGACGTTACTAGCTAATAGATCACACAATATCAACCCCACACCTTCTTGTTAAGAATCATTTTCCACGCCCAACTTTCTTCCATCTAGCTACCACACCAAACTCCCTTTCGCCATACTTTTCAACTTCGTCTCACTCAGCGCCAACGCATCAAACTTACTTAGCTCTACACAAATGAACCGCACCTATTCCTTATCTGTATGAGAAAACCAAGGACCTCGCTCTCAAACGTCTTGATTTGATAGGGACATGGTTCTTCAAGAAGATTGTATGCACAGCCTATTCCTGCCACCACCTATCAAATCCACAGAAACACACTCAACACATTGGTAGCACACTTTGACAGCCTTCACACCACTATTCCTCATAACACAGACAACACATCTATTCACAAACATATAGCTACACACTTCACATCTCTTACAGGTGTAGGTATGGGGGTGTGCACCAGTCGTAACATTCCCAACACGCACATGTCAGTAGATGTCTGGGCTATCGGGCTGTGCGCCGTCCGTGGCTCCTCGACTCACCAGTCTCAAATCGGTGTGCCCTTTGAAGCAGAAACCGAGCTGCCGCGTCAGCTTGGCGGCCTTGGCCTTGCCTTCTTCTGCAACACCGAATAATTTACGTGATAGTGAGGTGGGGGAATAGTTGCCTTAAAAATTAGATACACAAAATGAAAACAAAAATATGAAGCATAAGGGAATGCCATTCTAAATATTTCATGCACAATTTAGAAAGCAGATGAATTTGCACAGCTAATATTCATATCGTTCTCCAAATGAACAACAACATAGAAAAAATATTACTTCAATGATGAAGCTAACAGTTTAACTGGATGAAATGTATCGAGCAGCAAGAGCTCAAAAGCCAACGTTTTGTTGGTGTGGCTGCTTCAGACAACATACGAGCGTGTGGGCTTTAAAAGCAATTAAATAAACATTGCAGCCTGTCTGAGGTGAGGTCACACAGCATACTTTTGGTAGCGTTGTCGTAAGGGTCATGGCCGAGAGAGACGTAGATGTCAGCGTCTGAATCCTTGAAGCCAAGTCTTGTTTCAGAAGAGCCAAAAAGACGGCAGATAGCACGAGGAAATTTGGCCTTGAGTGTCTGCTCGATCAGTGCTCTGTGGGGAAGCATTGAAACAGGTGTCCACTATATCAAATAAATAAACTTTAGTAGAACATAAACTTGTATCAATTCACTAGCATATATAGGTGAAGGTTAGAAGCAAGTTCATCATTGCACTATTGGCAAAGGGTGTAGTTTTCAGTTGCTCAAACTACGCAATTGAGAAAAATAAACCTTGAATAGGATGAAAAAGAAATGGCAATCTGATTAACTCATGATGGGAAGCAATTTTCAATTTAAGGTGGAATTTTGCCAAGTTAATTACATGAAAAACAGAAACCTTAGCATCAATAACATCAATTTGAGAAGCGAGTGTGTGATTGGTCACAGTGAAATTGGGTCCAAGACAAGCTGCCTGATATCTCCCTGGTTGTTCAATCTACATGGATACATGGAGTGGTCAGGGAGGTGAACGCTAGTGTGCTGGGTCGTAGCTTAGAGGTGTTGGAAGCAAAAGGGCAGAGTTAGCAGTTGAGCCAGTTGCTGTTTGCGGATGATACGGCACTGGTGGAGGATTCAGCGAAGCTATGTAGGATAGTGTCTGAGTTTGGTAGGGTGTGTGAGAGGAGGAAGCTCCGAGTGAACGGGGGTAAAAATAAAGTAATGAGGTGCTCAAGAACTGTTGATGCGAGCATAATTAGTGTCCTCCTAAATGGAGAGATGTTGAAAGAAATTCAGTATTTCAAGTATCTCGGCTCCTATGTGGAGAAAACTGAACTATTATAAACTTCGGTGAAGTCGCGAGTGAAGGAGGGGTGTAATAAGCTGCAGGATGTTGGGATGGAAGCAACGAGAGGGATTTGCGAGGGTGCCGTACAACTTGGGGGGTGGGGGGGTGAGAGCAGAGGAGAGAAGAATGTTGCATGTTTCCGATATGAAATGTTTGAGGAGCATGGCTGGAGTGTTGCTGAGCTAAATGTTACAAAACTTTATTCGTCATAAAGCTAGGTGAATATGAAATGTAAGATCCAGAATTTCAAATTATTTGTTCATTCACCCTTTCATTGAATAATTGAGTTGTGTTTTGCATCAAATGAATAGGTACCATGGGCTCCTAATGTTCACACTTTCTAAATGACTGTCATAGCTATCTGGATTTTGTCAGCCAAACATGCAAACAACATCATCAAAGAGGACCTCTGAAGGTGGTATCCTATAGGTGCTTTGAAGTTATCTTAGCAAAACGTGATGGAACAGCCCTTGCTTAACAACATCTTCCATGTTGGGGTGGATGGATGGTGTGAAGCAGGCGTTGGGAAGGAGAGACTTGAATGTTGAGATAAGGAGAGAGCGTGCAATGAACAGGCCTGAGTGGAGAATGGTTGAGTTTTGACGCTGCCCTGATATGCATTCCCGACCTCTGCGTCTCGTTGAGAAACGGGATGGCTGTAGGGGTTGTATCATGACCCGGCGGGGGTAAACCGGTCACGATGTCGGGCTCTGCTGTTGACACGGACTTCGGACCGCACTCGTGACCCACAGTGTTTGCATTTTTGTAAGTAGGAGATTATTGGCTTATACAGCGCGTTGCAGCGTAGCTGCCACCTGATCGCTTTTTTTTTACCTACGGCGTTTAGCAGGGTTTTCGGCCGGACCCTTCAGCACAGAAAGGCTAAGTTGTGTGAGTGAGTGTGAGCGAGCGAGGTTGTGTGATGCTCCTTGCCGTCGGTCACCCCCATCCAGGGGAATTTGGCCTAGTGTCTGTATCTGTATACATTGCATACTTATTAATGAGTGGCATTCAAGATACAAAGGATCAATCTTAACACATTCTAATATTTTATTGGCACCTTCCATGTTGTAAAAAGTAGATTATATTGCTCAACAATATAGGTTTTGTCAGTATAATCGCCAATGGTTTTAGTTCGCATCTAACATCGGTGATAGCTACGTTGAACATTTTGTTAGGTACGAGGTATGCCATCAGATAAACTTTAATGATAGTGAGCAAACAAGTTAATAGATAGCCTTGGTCCTACCCGGATGAGAAAGATTAAGGCAACACTTATGTCACTCTGTTCTGGCTTCATGGTTTGGGCATGATTTCCGTCGCTTTATTCTGGCATCAAGGCCGCCTGCCAAGGAATTTGACAAGGCTTGCTTTAACACTCACCCCTTCACAGTGGGTGGTTTAGCCATTCCCAGGGATTTAGGTGTAGCTAGCTAAATGCCTCACAGCACGAGTTCCTTTTGGTCGATTTCTTCCTGTGTGATCTTGACTCCGTCCAGGGCCTCCTGGATGACAGCATCCCAGTCTGTAGTGCTGGTGGGGGCGTTTGAGAGCACAGTGATGGCGTCGAGTACAGAACCTGGAACAAAACAGCCAAAGCTAGCAGTAACAACAGCAAACACAGTTACGCTGATAGTTAGAAAATGAAATGAACTCTGGTTTCATTGTCACAACTCAATTATATTGGGTAAAAATATGATGGAAGAACTAAACTTTAGCTTCCCTTGGTGTAAACAGAATGTTCAAACAACATGTTCCCAACTGCCGTTTGCCTATTTGTTTGCCGTGCAACATCCTTGTCTTCATTGCAATCTGCAGAGATGATGAGATTCGATTCGAGTGACGAGCCTTTTCAGCTTGCTGGAGCCATCGTCCTTCTGGTGCCAAATGTCAAACCAGCAAACAGTGCTGCATCAAGTTGGTATGTTTTGTTTTGTCTTTTAATGTTTGAGTTAGGTTTATTACTGCACAAAGTCAATGTACTTTACGGGGCGAACGTATGGTACCAGCACTCCCCGGATGGCAGTAAGGAGGAATAACACACTACCTGTGTTGCTTCTTTGTTGTACAGTGTGCTGTTCTGGAATTTATTTGTTTATTTTTTTTGTCATTCATGCGGATGGTTCATGTGATAGCTAATAGTGCGCACTAATTCCAGTTCCTATACCTGTGTTAACATTGCTGTTCTCAACAGCATACTGGCGCGCATGGCTGTGCTGGCCTCCCCCGGCTCTGCTGCTCCCCACTTGATGTGGTCCTGCTGGAGGGGGCTGCAAAGGTAAGAGATCAAAGGTAAGAGACCTACCCTGCTTCAGAGCCCCAAAGATCCGCAGTAGTCCTAAGGGTGGCGGGCAACACGCTCCAACACCTGCTCAGGGGAAAGATGAAGAAGAGATAGAAAACACGGATCCCCTGCATGAGATCTACACTAGGTGTAGGGAATTTCATGCACAAAAACTGCAAGGCAGAAACGAAGAAGAAGTATTAGTCATAAAAAGCAGGTTGCATGAAAGAAATCGCAACTTGGTTGTGATTTGACACCTGAAAGAAGAATAGTTAGAACTGGTATGGGTATGTTTGAGTGTGCATGTCTGTGTGTGTATGTGTGAATGTTTGTGTGCAAAGACTATTAGGAGAGTTGTTATGATAGAGTCTGAGACAAGTTTAAGGAATTTTGAACCAAACATAAGTTGCCAATGAAGTAAATAAAAGCTAAGCAAATCAGGATGGGGAGAAAAGGAGAGATAGTGAAGGGTGAAGAAAAGGGGAGTCTAAAGAGAAATAAGGGTGTTCACCCGACCGGTTGGGTCGTGACTCCGTGCGGCCAGTGAACCTAACAGAAGCCTAGGAGGTGGGGGAAGTGACAATGAGCGCAAACATTTGATATTCATCCCCATAACAAAGTGAAACACAACTTAGGGTCTAACTGCAGTACATACAGATTTTATAGTGTTACAACATCACAGGGTTCAGCAAAATTGCTCAGGTATCAAGAAATTTTGCAACGCTCAGAAAGTTGGTACTATCAACACCATGTAAGTGGCATAACTAAGATTGTTAACAGCAATTGGCAAGACCACAACCTTGGCTTTCACTATTCAAAACATAATCCAAACTACTTGAAATATTATCCAAGTCATCGAGCTTACCATTAGACAACAATTGTGACAGTTGATCTTCCTTCCCTGCCTAATTCCATTTATACAATAAGTAGACAATATTGAACTACCCCACCGCAGGAGGAATTCCTGCTCATTGTACAGGAATACAAGCAATTGTAAATATGAGGAAGAGCTCCCCACCCAATCAAATTCCTGAAAAAATGCAGTGATTAAGCTACTTTGGCAAACGCCTTCTTTGCATGTAACGCCTTCTTTGCATGTAAAAAGCACAGGAAGACAGGAGAATCCCGACTTCTGCAATTTACTCAATTGGTCGTTTCAGTGCAAATTTCCAATCAATGTTCAATTGCTCTCTTCAAATCCAAACAGACTTATTGAGGCAAACAGAATTTACTATAATAAAACAGGATTAACCTGCATTACTGCTTTTGGTAGCTTCATGACATGCATGCAGCCAGAGAGGAAGAAAGCCAGCACTACAATCAGTCTGTGGTAGGCAAACTTATACAACTCACCTGGTAGCTATGCTGTCATTATCAACAGCTTTGCTATTTTTAAGGTCTATGAAACGCTTCCTAACCACGGCCACAATGAAGTGTTTGTAAACAGCTGGAACATTGTAAGGGTGGTTTGAACCCAACCACTATTTACTTGCGTTTCAACAGAATCAAAATATGCTGAAAGTACGCCTTTTATCTATTATCTCAACACTCAAGCTTACACTTGAGCTATCTGAGCTTAAGCTAACAGCCTATGAAAGGCAAGTTGCTTAGTTTTCAACCATTCATGCAGGGTTTAGTATGAATTAGAAATATTGGACTTACCTGTAACTACTATCTTCTTTGCAGCTCTTTCATTTTTTGAGTTGTTTCTCATCCTCCATTGAAGAGCTGAACAGAGGAATCGGCTAGCTTCAAAATGTTTTGTGTCATTTTTACTGTGAAGTTTTCAATGTCTGAAGGTTATAAATTTCAAAATAAAATAAAGAATAAAATTACTGAAGCTAAGCCTAAATTATGAGTTGTTGGAGGGAGAAATTAACCTATCTCTTGTCCAGCTTATAGTGAGGGTTAAATTGATAGTTGTTAGAGTAATCAAAGTAGCTACCTGGGTAAATAATTGAGTACCAACAGTGGAATGAAGGTAAGAGGTGAGCAGCAACACTCAATGTGGGATTCAAAGTGTGACTGGTATTTAAAGGTGTACTGATGGATATAACCTTATGTATTATTACACAAGTTAAAAATTAGAATGTTATTTTCAAGATTGTGGTGCATGTGGCAAAGATGTAAGGTGTGAGAGCAGCAGACAAAATATTTGAAAGTATGATGTTAAATACTCAAAGAAGATGCATGCAATTATTGATATGGGGATTCTAGAGTTTCAGCATAGCTTACAGTATAGAGATATGTTAAAGAATAAGAATTTAAAGGCGAGTGGGTATGAAGTTTCAGAGTAATAGCTGGTCTGAATAAAGCATTGAAAGGAAGAGCTATGTGTTTGAGATAGAGTGCTAAAAATATAGCTGAATGGAAAATGATAGTGAATGAATGAGTAGCTATTTGGAACACACCAGATGCAATTTAGCTACCTGGCATATGGCTGGTCTTATGTCAAAATATTTTATATTGCTTGAGGGTGGATGCAGAAAATTGTTAAGAGTGACAACTAAAGTAACTGATACCGTCAAGTCTGTTTAAATAATAGGTTAGCCTTAGTTGTTGCATGTGCAGGAAGTTGTTGTGAAGGGTTGTAGACCAAAACAACTTAGAAAACTTACCTTTACTTAGTTCAGCTTGTTTCTTAGCATTCTTGTTCAATTTTTGAGGTCTACCTAGTCTGTTAAAGACTGAACCGCCAATTTCATGATGAACAAAACCATCATCTGTAAAGTAAATTAAAACAGAAGTTAGTGAAGGTGAATAGCTACATTCAAGTAAATACCTGAACAAATCTATTTTGAGATGAAGTGATGAGGCAATGGCCTAGCAATGAAATTAAATTTATTTACTTTTTTTTTTGCTGGTAATATGAAGATGTCAAGCAGCAAATTGAAATTTATATAGCTCATAGCCATAGCAAGCTCAATATTTAATTCAATTTTAGAATAAAAACTAACTTCTTTTGAGCAAATCTTTTTCAATTTCCTAATTGGAATCTAACCTGAGTGTGGATTAAATAAAAAATAATTCTACATTGTTTGGAAGGGATGCTTTGGGTTAATTACAGTCATACTTTAGCATTTTTTGCAGTTGGTTCTTGAATTACCTCACATTAATCAAGATCAAGATACTTGGGTAAGAGTTACCTCTCAAAATGAACTGTTTTTCAAGTGAAAAATGACTGCAATCAACAAGTTGCTAACTAACCATGTGGTAGCTTTAGACAAATAAATTTTTCTTGATCCGTCTAAACACATGACTGCAGCAAAGTGGGAGCAGTGACTGGAAGGGCAGGGTTCTCATTGACCAACTAGATACACTTATTGTGCTAAGAAGCAACACGGACACCCACTCACAAACCTTTCAACCCCACACACTACAGACCTCCTTGGAGGTCTCATTCTGCTCTCCAAATCTTGCGCTAAATTACCAATGGGCGGTCCATCAAGACGTGTTGTCTGACCCCCTCTCAATAGTCATTAATCATCAACTTGGATTCCCAATCCCCAATAAGCGCCCTCATACTTTTTATAACTACAAGAGCAAAGACTGGGACAAATACACAACAACAATACAATCTGCCCAACCAGGCTGACATCACTCAATAGGTACACATCTGTTGACAGTCACAAAACACTTCACCACAGTACTTGACCACACAGCCAGACAACATATACCCAACAGATTTGTCTGTGGCTTCAAATCCAGCTTTCTCGGTAAACATTAAGCAAAAAATTTGGCAATGAAACCATCTCGTAATTTACCCTCAGTCTTGTTTCAAGCTTCCTAGCAAACGCATGAGCACAGCTCCTTGCACCAGGACGATATACTCTCTTCTGCTAGGCTTAGGTAGGCAATTGCATGCCCCTCAAAGGGTTGCCACATTTTTCTAGGCTAGGCTGTAACATCTAGGTCTATCCTATCCTTGCTATAATTTCGACCTTAGGTGATGATAAAGCGACCGTGGGGTGTGAATCCCAAACCCATTGGTTTGAGGGAGGCGGTATCGGTATAGACTGCCGCACCTAGGGAGCTTCTAACAGTCAGCCAATTAAAACCATTTTTATTCAGCAAAAGGGAGCTGCTATGATTGATTTGCTTTGCATTCAACTCAATCCGGCATAGGAAGTAACTTTGCGTCACTACCGCACAACCTACTCTCATTTGATTTAGACCTGTTTAGAACAGTTCATATCCGTCTCCGTAAATTTCTAATTAGATCCGTTCAGAACCGTCGATATCCATCTCCATAAATTTATATGGATAAGTACTGTGTTTGGCATAAGCACGCCATCACTTGATTGATATCGCAAGTTCCTTCTTTGAATTTGTGCCCGTGAATGTATCACCCTTTTAAGCACATGCTTCTTATCACCCCATTCATACTTATCATCATCAGCAAACTGTTAACTGTTTTAATTTGATATTAAAAAATATACATCGCAAACAGTCTAGCCTCTCCAGAAAACAAACTAGAAGTGGTGCAGCTGAGCTGAGCGCCCCTGACTGCAGAAGACGTTCCTCTCTCAACTCAGCAAGAGGTCTACCCTTGACTGCATGCGCCCTGTACAAGAACCAGCCTGTTACCTTTCCCCAGCATTCATGCAGTACCTCAACTCAATTTCAACTGAGCAGATTTCATATCATTTACTTCTTCATTGTAAATAATAATACAACCTTATCACTGTAACAAAAAATGCATACATATTTAAACTCAGAAGTTTAGCACCAATTGTGGTAAAAAAAACACAGATAATGAACAAAAAGAAATACAATTGGCACCTGACAACTGTCAATGTAAAGTAACTGTTAAATAATACTGTGAAGTAAACGTAAAACAATACAAGTATCACAAATAATTCATACAGTTTCAATTATCCCTTGTGATCAGCATGACAGTTGTTTTTTTTGTTAGAAAAAAAAATCAGCCTGAGTTTAGTTTAGTTTTCATCTCAAGTTAGACTCACATAATCATCCGCAAAAACTCATCACTGTAGGTCATACATGAATCACCCAAAAAAAACATCTGTAGGTCATCTGGAAATAAAAACCATCTCATCCCGCATCTAGTTAAACTTATTTTTCCCATATCGGCTGTTAACATGGATAAAGAATATAGCACTTTGTGTTCAAGTTCACGGTTTGTAGCTGCTCACTTAACAAGTCCAAGATGACTCCTGCTGCAAAACTAGAATGTGTAACTTGTCGCCAATTGTACACTCATGAACTAATGTATGGTGGGAGCTCTTCTAGGCAAATGCATATTACACCTCAAAACGGAGGGTGCAAAATGGCGAGCTGTAAACTATGCCAACACGCCGAAGAGATTAAACAACTGAAAGCACTGTCAACTTGTGCTTCTGGTGGCACACCCATCACAGAGGCAGTTAACGCCAATACAAGGCTGCTAGCTGTTGAATTAGAACTGGAAAGCGTTCAGAAACAATTTCACAAACTCAAAGATATGATAAACAGCAAAATAGAAACAACAAAATAAACTGCTAAAACTACTCTGCATCGGGTAAATGAACTGCACTTGCACTTAGACTCAGAATTGGCAATGAAACTTACAGCTTTATTCTCAAAGACCAACAACCGTATCAAATTGATAGGTCAAAAAAAAGGTGCCGCCTGTTTACAACTGTAGAAAACAGGCGGCAGGCAATCAGTGGCAAAGCATCATAGGTCAGGCGACAGTCCTGCCACACCTGAACTGGTACAAGCAACCGTTTGGTGTATTGCCCAATCAAATGGACTCTCAACACACAGAGGAAATTATTGTGATTAGTGATTACAATGTCACCTCCATCAAACCAAATCAGCAAAAAGAGAGAGTCCAACTAAAAATACTTTGTAAACCAGGCTTGAAAATTGATGATATTGTAGGAATTATAAAAAAAAACATACCTTCTTCGAAACCGATCATACTACAAGTTGGGACAAAAGACGTGGTGGCGCAGATGGAAGAAACATGGGTAAGGTATAAAACAATGCTAACATCCATGTCACTGGCATCCTGCCCCATCCAAACCTAAGTAGATTCAAATTGAGCAAGATTATATTTTTGAACAATCGCATAGCAATGTTCTGCAAAGCTCAACAAATCTCATTCTCGGACTATTGGGAAACAATGATCAACCTCAAAAACTATGAATTTGATAGAATCACCAACAAGGCATGCATATATATACACGTCTGGGCTTGATACCCTTGAAAGCATCCTTCAGAATATTGGTGCTGGCTTCGTCACTGGAATTAAATAAAATACATTCTTGCTGCCCAATACAAGACTACGACATTACTGCCCAACGAAATAAGTCAACGGCCGCCGTTTGAGCAAGTAGCAATCAAGGACCCTGCAGTAACAATAGAGGAACAGCCAACAAAAATAGATTCACCACTAACAAAAAATGTCCATCAAAGTAACACAGCAGCCCCCAACCGCAACCAAAGAGTTTCTGGCAGGATTCAGAGCCAAAATAATCTCAAATGTTACTAAGTAAATGCTAGAAGTCTCCAAGACAAAATCCACAAAGTGGGAATCCTTGCAATTAACAATGAGATCGACATAATAGCCATCACAGAATCATGGAGAAAATCGAGCACCAGAAATTATCTGGGCAAATTCACTCTCCTGGGTTTTTCCCTATTTCACAAAGACTGTGCCCTGAAGGTGGAGGAGTATTTTTTCTCATAAAAATACTCTACAAATGATAGAAGTCTATTCCAAGCAGCAGACACAACATAGTTTCAATTCGAGTAGCTAGTCTGTAAACATACAAAATGTCAAATCACACTAGTTTATCATCCTCCCAAGAGAATTGTTGCAGATGACATCAATCTTTATAACACCCTTGATGTGGTCAGAACACACCTACAAGAGGAAGCAATATTCTTGATCTTTTATTTAGTGCAAGCAACTCATGTCACGAATGTCAAAGTTTGCAAACCCCTCCAAAATTGCAGGCACAACTGTATCCATTTTATGATTGAGCTTGAGTTGAAAACTCAATTAACTGCAAAAAAGTATCTAACTTTATATTAGCTAACTTTGATAACTTAAGAGAGGCAATGGCCTCAGGAAATACAACCCTCGGACAAGATGTCAATCAATTGCCAAGCAATTTTTTGAGTGCACTTCAAAATATTGTAAATGACCATACCTCACAAAAACAGTCAAACAGCAGTCAATCAGCTTAAGTACAAGAAAGGAGAATTGCAGCACCTTCAGTTGCAAAAGAAAGCAAAGCACTCAAATAAACAGAAACACCCACACAACAATGCTGCAAAAAAAGGAATGCAAAATCAGCAGATCGATCTTTTAGACGGTCCAGAAACGATAGAAAAAAATTAGATAAAATGAAATTGCAGCCAACGCCAAAACTAATCCGAAACAATTTTTTAGTTAGCTATATATCGAGCAAAAAAAATTGAAGATCTGTAATTGGCGCTCTTGAAAATGATATTGGTGAGCTAGAAACTGATGACACTAAAATGAGTGTACTGCCAAACCAATTTTTCTGTTTTATGTTTATGTTAGAGAATGCGGATATGCCCAATCCTGAGGATATCGCAGCGTAACAACAAATAGAAGCTCTCAGCACAGTGAACTTTTCCCCTGCCAAGGTTATTAAATAAATAGAAAAATTGAAAGTTACAAAATTTCTTGGTCCAGACCAAGTTAATCTCAGAATACCAAGCGACTGTGAACAAAACTGCCAAACATATAGCAAATTTTTTTACCCAATTTCTCACAAATGACACCTGCCCCTCTCAATGGAAAGAGGCCAACATCATCCAAATTTAAAAAAATGGGACAAAAAAGTGTCCCGGAAATTAATGTCTAATTAGTCTCACCTCAGTCATAGGCAAATTGACAGAAAGTCTGATCAAGGATAAAATTACAGAATTCCTAGAATTGAATCAGATAATAGGTAACTCTCAGCATGGCTTCAGATGCAATCATTCATGTCTTACTAGCCTACTGCTTTACTTCATGAATATAATTGAATTTCCCGACGCAAAATCTCCGATCAACATCATTTACCTAGACTTTCAAAAGGCTTTTGACCAAGTTCCTCACAACACTTTGTTAGTAAGTTGCACGGCATTGGTATTAGAGGTGAACTCAATAAACTTTACCTTCAATTGGGGTAAAGTTACAAGCAGCATGCACCAAGGATCTGTGTTAGGTCCAGTTTTCTTCATAATATTCATAAACGATCTCAACAGCAACAGTGCAAACCAAACTCAAGTGTGAGCAGATCCAATTGGACTTGAACAAAATTGTTGAATGGTCGTCACAAAAGTGGCAAATGAAATTCAATGTTGACAAGTGTAAAGTCATGCACATTGGTCACCATAACCCTAAACACGAATATTCAATGTCTGGAAAGAAACTGATATCTGTCACCGATGAGAGAGATCTAGGTGTCATCAATAGTAACGACTTGAAAAGCAGCAAGCAATGTAACGATGCAGTCAAAAAAGGCAATAAAATGTTAGGCATTATATCCCGCACAATCTCGTACAAGAGCAGAAATAGTATTTGCATGTTATACACTGCATTTGTAAAACCGCACCTTGAATACTCCGTCCAATTCTTGTCTCCATAACTCAGAAAAGACATTATTAAATTAGAGAAGGTCCAACGAAGAGCTGCCAAACTAAACCCTTTGCTGCGCAATAAATCATACGAAGAGAGACTGCGCAAACTCAACCTTTATTTGCTAGAGAAACGTAGTCAGAGGTGACACGATCAAAGTGTGGAAGATATAAGGGAAAGGAAAACGTCGAGCAAGCAAGCCTTTTCACTTGAGATGCAAATGGAGTGACCAGGAATAATGGATACAAAATTGTTGGCACACCACCAGAAACGTGGTGTGCCCCACAGAACCCTGGGGCACACCACGTTTCTAGTGGTGTGCCCCAGGGTTCTGTGCTGGGTCTGCTCTTGTTCCTGCTATATGCTATATGTCAATCATGTTGCATCAGGTGTGGCTTGTGAGTGGAAGGCCTTTGCTGACGACTTCAAACTTTATTTCAGTTTCCCCGGCAATGTACAAGCAGTTCGCCTGGGTGTGTCGTCCTTACAGAGGGATCTGAATTTGGTGCAATCTGTGTCGTTGTCATGGAATCTCTTGTTGAACATTGACAAGTGTGTCTTTATGCGTTTTAACAGGGGTCGTCTTGAATTGGAGCAGATTGATGATAGAACTGCTTATTATTTGAATGGTGTGGTACTTGAGCTTGTCGATTCCTTCGACTTGGGAGTGCTTGTTGACTCAGGGCTTGGGTTCCATCTCCACGTGAGGAGTGTTGTAAGAAAGGCTTCCACTCTGGCAACCAGTCTGCTCCACTCTACTGTCAATAGGAGTTCTGTTTTCATGGTCTCTTTATTTATTACTCATATTAGACCCATCTTGGACTACTGCTCATGTGTGTGGAATGTGGGATATTTGGGGGATCTGAGACTGTTGGAGTATGTGCAGAGGAGGTGGACCAAGGAGATTGATGGGCTGGGGGAAGTGGACTATGGTGAGCGGCTCAAAGCAATGCAGTTGTTTTCTGTGAGGGGGAGGTTGTTGCGTTCTGATCTTGTGAAGTGTTGGAAGATTTTTAATTGTTCTGTTGATTCAGGTTTGTCTGCTCTGTTTGAGAGAGCTCCGGATGTTGGCACTCGTGCGTGGGCATCCTTTCAAGCTGGTGGTTCCTC